>JAOTRA010000022.1:5118030-5129739 GCA_026260255.1 Pseudolaguvia tuberculata
ATAAACATAAAGGTAAAGAAAGAAATGTACATAAACATAAAGGTAAAGAAAGAAATGTACATAAACATAAAGGTAAAGAAAGAAATGTACATAAACATAAAGGTAAACATATAGAATTCCGATTTGGGTGCAGATATATCTGAAGTTGTATGTCTGGCCGAGCTTCTGTCCATATTAACATCTGAGTGACGTCAATTAAATTAATTAGTTGCTTAATGTTCTTTCATAGGCGGCGCTGTTCCGTAATGGTTAGCACGGTCGTCTCACAGCAAAAAATGTCCCGGGTTCAATACCTGGGCAAGGGGTTTTGCATGTTCTGCAATAAGACAGTTAGAAGATGAATGAATGAATGAATGAATGAATGAATGGTCTTTCTGATCAATATAAAAAATAATGTTCTATTGTGACTAAAATATTAGGTCACGTGTTCTTTTAATTTAATTAAACTTGTAGATTAATTAATGATTACTATAAATTATTATTAATATTATTATGATGATTATTATTAATATTATTATTATGATGATGATGATTATTATTATTATTATTATTATTATTATTATTATTATTATTATTATGTGCGGCGGCGCGGTGGCGTTGTGGTTAGCACCTCACAACAAGAAGGTCCCGGGTTCGAATCCCGGCCCGGGATCTTTCAGTGCGGAGTTTGCATGTTCTCCCCGCGCTTGCGTGAGCTTCCTCTGGGTACTCCGGTTTCCTCCCACAGTCCAAAAACATGCAGATGAGGTGGATGGGTGATTGTAAATTGTCCATAATAGTGAATGTGTGTGTGAATGGTTGTTTGTGTATGTGTTGCTCTGAGATGGACTGGCGACCCGTCCAGGGTGTACCTCCCGCCTCTCGCCCTATGTTTGCTGGGGTAGGCACCAGCAGATCCCAGTTACCCCGGATTCGGGAATAACGGAGCAAGAAGATGAATGAATGAATTATTATGTGCCAAATATTAAAAGAATCCTTTTTAATATTCGCCATTGATTAGCCAAGGGGATGTTTGTACATCTACAGTATCGGTGTGCTAATGTTTTATAGCCCACCAGTTTACACCATGATTAGTATGTATGGAATGTAAACACATGATATTTCTCCATGTTCCGGATATGTTGGAACAGGCCCTTGGATCAGCACTGAGCAAACCCCCTCCCACCACCACCAACACCACCACCACCACCTCCCCCTCGCGCCCCGCCTTGTACAGCCAGCAGATGTTTTTACCCCACACGGGTGTAGCCGGAGCCCTGATTTATAACCACTCCCCTGGTTAATTCAAATGACAGCTAATTCACCCAATGAAATCTTTTCTTTATCATCCGATACCCAATGAAAAGTTAGTAAATCCGGGACGTTACTGTCCGTGAACGATAGCGATTGTGACGGTAAATGCGGACATTTTTTTTTTGACTTGTAAAGTAGCAGAAAAAAAAGACAAGTAATGTTCAGGTAGTTAAATAGTAAAAATTACAAAGCACAAGAACTTTATTTGCGAATACTTGCTGGTTTATTCTGTGGTAAGTGATTTTTTTCCTTCACAAACTAGCTAGCAAAATTAGCTACCAACTCACTTCCTGTTCTGGTGGTTCAGGGTGGGCCGCCATGGTTTACATCCTTAAAGTAAAATAAAAGAACTTTTTATTTGTTTTAACATGTTTACCGTTTTACAGGTTTAATCTTTTATACTATCAATTCTGTATGTAGTTGTAATTTCAAACCTCTCAGGTAAAGTCATTTTGATGTAATATCTGAAGGCTATGACACGCATTTTTATGCCTACTGTAATATGAGCTGACATTGGAGAGCAAATGGAGTGTAAATCTATAGGATATTTAACCATTTATGATTCATAAATTTATTCTAAACATCTAAAGTTTTCCACTGTCTGTTTTAAGTCAGTTTAATCTAAATCAAATCAAATAAAGGGAGCTGATCAGAATTTTTACTAGGCTGTCTACAGTATTATACCCACTATGTCTTTATGGACATGAACATAATCTGAGCAATCTGAACATTATTTGTATATTAAGATCATGGTCCTCTAGTTCTTTATACACACACACACACACACACACACACACACACACACACACACACACACACACACACACACCCTGTAGTTTGTATTCAGGAAGTTGAATAATGACCAACGTGGACTGATGATAAATCTGTAGAGAGAATTTACAGAAATATTAACCAGCGTACTATATTCTATTGGTTTTACTATTGTTCAATGTTTTTAACCAGAAAGAAACGGGTTCGAGTCAATGCTTGACCCAACCACTACTTTTAACCCCCAATTGCTCAGCTGTATAAAAGAAATAAATGTAAGTCGCTTTGGATAAGAGTGTGTGAAAACTTTACCATTCTCATCTACTATAACCAGGAATGGCTGTATGCTCTGTAACCTTGCATTCTTTTTGACAGCTAAAATAAAGGATCTAAACTGTCTCTAAACGGAACAACAGCAGTTTTGGTTCTGCTTTGCAACAGACAATTTGGGTGTGTGTTTATAAATGGCTGTATATGTCCATGGAAAAAATTAACTAACCTATAGTGGCAGGCTTCATACTGTAGAGAACAACCGGGGGGGGGGGGGGGGGGGGTGTTCTGGAACCGGTGGCATTTGCTTATTGATGGTATGTTTATCCTGTTTTCAGGGAGTAGAGTTACTAATTAATCATCATGCCGTTGGTGATGCGGAACATTGAGCCACGGCACCTGTGCCGTCAGACCCTGCCTGCGTCGGTGAAAAGCGAACTGGAGTGTGTGACCAACATCACATTGGCCAACATCATCCGCCAACTTGGTTCCCTTAGTAAGTCTTTTTCTTTTTCAAATTTCTTTCTCTAATTTTCCTCTAAGAATTGGTGAGCGTTTGGTAATGCATCTCTGTTATATTGCAGGCAGATTTGCAGAGGATGTGTTTGGCGAGTTGTTTGTCCAGGCCAGCATGTTTGCAGATAGGGTAAACACCCTAGGAGAAAGAGTAGACAAGCTTCAGGTCAAAGTCACCCAGCTGGACCCCAAAGAGGAAGAGGGTAAGAATAAAACAGGATCATGTTGCTAACTTAATGACATGGCCATTTAGTTTTCTTTATTTTTGCATAATAGTTAGTAATAATATATTAATTATAATAATAATAATATTTGCTCTGCTTTTTGTCTCTAGTTTCCCTGCAGGCAATCACCACCCGCAAAGCTTTCCGCTCTAATCTGTCCCAGGATCAGCAGCTATTTACTCGACCTTCACTGCCCCAACCATTAAAGGAGACCTACCGAACCTGCAACCAGCCACCACCACTTGACATCCTCAGCGTCTACAGGTACAGAAACCTTGATATTGAATATCTGCTTGGATTTTAATCTCTTTAAATATGTTTAAGAAGTAATTATTCACAAGTTTTATCATTTAAATTAATGTATTAAAACCTCATCACAAAAAGAAGTTAAAAGGGGCCATTTTACTTTGCTCAGTTTACTAATAAAGATGAGAGATTTAGTATTTTTTTGATGTTCACTCTGAAGATTATGTGACCGTGTTCCTTTTGTCCTGTAATATAATAACAGCAAATGTTACTGGATATTTTGTTACCTGTATAAGGATGGGTTTAATATACAAACTCTGTATCTGGAAAATGACATCATTTTGGCAGATTAATCATTCTGGTGTTTGTCTGTAACTGCATTCAATGCCCGTCTAAATTGCCCTTTTTTTTGTCACAGGGAGGATGGAAAGGACGCACTTAAATTCTACACTGACCCATCTTATTTCTTTGACTTGTGGAAAGAACAGATGCTACAAGACACCAAAGATATAATGAAAGAAAAACGGAAACATAGGGTAAGAATAGAAACATGCCAACATGAACTTTAATCAATTCATATTTTGGCAGAATTTAGCATGGTTTTTTTTTTTTCCTCCCCCCTTTCTCTGTGGGGGTGTGTGTTTGTAGCGAGAGAAAAAAGACAATCCCAACCGAAGCAACCTGAATCCTCGCAAGATCAAAACCCGTAAAGAGGAATGGGAACGCCAAAAAATGGGAGCCGAGTTTATTGTCCCAAAGTCTGACCTTGGGTATGTCAACCTTTAAGACTCGTGACTGCATTGAATTTTTTTTAAGTTTATAACAGCGGCTGTGCTTTTTGTTAGTAATTCCAGGGATTTGATTAATGGCAGCATTGGCTCAGTTGATGATATGGGCACGATAGACTCTGAGGGACTTGACCAAAGCACCGCTTCCTACAGTTATGATCCTGGCTCTCCTCTCCCTCCTCCAATTTTGGATGATGAAAGTTTCTTGCCACCCCCACCTCCCGATATGATGTAAGATTTGTTTCAATAATATCATTGCACTTAACGGTTACAGTGCTTTTATCTAATGTCTTATTTCTTGTAGGTATAATGATGTACAAGGTGGAACCTTACCCCAGAGACCAGTTAGCATTTTAAGCCCTACCCATCCTCCTCCTGCGCCTCCAATAATGTCAACCTCTCCTCCTGGCCGCCCTTCAGTTGCACCACCTGTTGCTCCACCTCCTCCTCCGCCCATGGGTATGGCTTCTCCCCCGCCACCATTAGGCTTTGATTCTCCTCCATCCCCTCCTCCACCTGCATTTGTTTCTCCATCTATTCCCCCACCACCACCTATGTCTTCCAACATTCCATCTCCGCCCCCTGCTCCTGCTATGGGTGGACCACCCCCGCCACCTCCACCCCCACCACCTCCAGGCCCACCACCATGCTTTGCCACATCAGTTCCTGCCCCTCCTTCTTCAGCTGGACTCCCAGCAGCTCCTGCACCAAAACCTCAGCCTGCTCCTGTCAGCGATGGTCGTAGCGATCTTTTGGCAGCTATTCGCCAAGGTATGTTGAATGTACACCGCTGTGTACTCAGACATCCAATCAGTTACCCATGCTCTAATTTGAGCTGCTCACGCCATGCATATAGTCTCGCAGCTAAAATCCGTAACATCGCAAATAACTGTCTATTTTTCTTACTTCTTAAAGGGTTAAAGCTTTAAGCTGACTAAATTTGTTTGTAATTTTTCAGAAAATCAAAATGAACAATAGAATATAATATAGAAGTTAAATGTAATATGCGATATATAGCATGCTAACTGATGTGATTAGTTATTTAATACAAATGATATAACCGAAATTTGCATTTCTTCAATCACTTTTTTTAACTTGCTGTAAAAATTGATTATAATTTAACAAATTGTTTAATAAAAAGCACTCTTGAGGTCATTTTCACCAACATTTACTGGCACTTTTGGCTCTCCATATTTCAATTGGTCTTAAGTTTTCTTTCAACAACAGTGCATCATTTGTAAACGTATTTTCAGTTTCTGTGCAGAAAAGCAGACTTGCTACTATTTCTGTCCCAAAGTATACATGGCAACCGGCCTTTAGCTTGTTGTAATCAGTACATCTCTCTCTCTCTCTCTCTCTCTCTCTCTCTCTCTCTCTCACACTGTACACAGCTTTTCTAAGCTTAGACTGCTGTTGCGTTTCTTTCAATTAGTATTATTTCTGAGAACGAGGAAGGTTTGGTTTTGCTTATAAATCTCCACAATTTGTGATAAGATTGATTTTTATAATTTGTGTTGATCAATGGTCAATAATTCTAATAGTAAATTTGTTTTCCATTTAACCTCTGCAGTGTTCCTTTAATCGAGGCACCAAATAAAGACACCAAAACCTGTTCAATCAATTTCTGTCCCAATAGCTCATGGTAGAGAAACCATTGCTTTGTGTGATTCAGGTCATAGACTTTGGACACTTTCTTACAAACGATATTTATAGAATAAAAGCTACTTGGGCTACAATCCTCAGAGATTTAATGATTTAAAAATAAAAACTTGAATTAAATGCACATGTGTTTGTTTGTCTAGGCTTTAATCTTCGTAAGGTGGAGGAGCAGAGAGAGCAGGAGAAAAGGGACGTTGTGGGTAACGATGTAGCAGCCATCTTGTCTCGGCGTATCGCTGTGGAATGCAGTGATTCTGAGGATGATTCTTCAGAGTTTGATGATGAAGAGTGGTCAGAATAAAAATGCATGGTGACCTATTCCTCTTAGACCCAATTACTACTTGTTTTCCTGTATGTGTGTTCTCATGCGCACTTCAGCGTAGTCTCTTTTTCCCTCGGAGTAAATTATTTAGATGAGCATGTACTCTTATTTCCAAGTGCCTATTCCTCTGTAACCGGGCATGGAATGTGTAAAATTGATCTAAAGAAAGACTTTTATTTTATTTTTTTTTCTGTCTTGGTATCATATTTGAAAAATCTCCCGATGAAGTCATGTTAATGCTTTGCTTTGTTTATACACCAAAGCCAAATACAAATACTTTTTTTTACACTTTTCTAGTGAGATAAGCACAAAGAGCTTGTAATATTAAAATTTTCAAACTATAAAACTATTTAAAATGTTCTTTTCCCCTGGTAACCTATAGTATCTGTCTATTGAACTGCTCTCTATGTATCCGTCTTCTGTTCAGTTTTGGCAAGACTCTGTATGTCTTTGACACTGTCATTCTTCTACGCTCGGCCTCACAAACTCTAGACGGAGGTATTGTTTAGATTTTTTTATTTTTGCCCATTTATGCCAAAGTAACAGAAGCCAAATGACCTGAAAGTGTTTTGAATTTACATACAATGGAAAGTGTTTGCATTTGTTAAGTGCCTGTATTATGTCAAATCAATGCACAGGTAATCATGTCTGTATCAAAAAAAAAAAAAGAAGAATTGCCAAGGCGTAGGCTATTGTTTCTTGATATTTTGTCGTTTTGCAGGTGCTCTGTTGTGCCATGGCTATTTGTCCTTCGGCTGCTCCCGTTCTGGGTTGCCACAGCGGATCCGTGATCCGCACATTAGACTTGGCGAAAGAAGCAAATACTACATTCCTTCCCATTGGTTTCAATTATAGTATAGTTCCACCATAAGGGCATTATAGTTTTTTAAATTGCTTATCATTAAAAAAAAGGCATTAAATTAATTTTAATTACTTAATGTTTAGTTCAGTGTATTTATTTATATGCTGAATGCGTAACATTCCAATATGTGGTCAAAAGTCAAGAAAATGGACTGTTGGTAAATGTTGACTTTGCCATTACTGCTAAATGACCAGACTGCTGTAAGCCAATCAATGACTAGTTTATCAACCATGTTCTATTTAAGTGCCTATTTCTTGTTTGTCCCAAATTATGCAATAATTTTAAAATCTTTTTTTTTTTTTTTTTTAATTCTTTTTATGGTTTATTATTGTTAAATCTTTTCTATTGGTGATTTAATTAAATAAAGATCTGAAATGACAAAATGGTGTTTGGTGCAATTGGATGTGAGCTACTTGCTGTTACTTGGATTATATTTTTATAGATATTTTTATTCATTCATCTTCTTACCCGCTTATTCCCGAATGCGGGGTCACGGGGGTCTGCTGCGCCTATCCCAGCACACATAGGGCGAGAGGCGGGTGTTACACCCTGGACGGGTCGCCAGTCCAACTCAGGGCAACAAATAGACAAAGAACCATTCACACACACATTCACTCCTATAGACAATTTACAATCACCCATCCACCTCATCTACATGTTTTTGGACATGTTTCCACCCGGAGGAAACCCACGCAAGCACAGGGAGAACATGAAAACTCTTACAGAAAGATCCCGGACCGGGATTCGAACCCGGGACCTTGTTGTGAGGCGACTGTGCTATCCACTACGCCACCGCGCCGCCCATATATTTTTCTATAATCCCAAATGATCATGAATATCAAATGAACTTGGGTAATGAATGGTTTGCAGCTTTTGGAAGAAATCCTTATTCAGAGTGACACAAGTTTCTTGGTCATTGAATACATCAGTGCTGGGTAAGTCAGATGTGTTACCATAAAATATTAACCCATGATGTTAAGGGTCAGCGAATTGGCTTTAACTGCAATTCATCTAAATAAACTGAAGCAATTAGCGAACACTATTCACTTTTATTTTGCTATAGTGACACTTAGGTCCAGAAATATAAGAATTGATATAGGTATTAAATTTGCATCTGCTTCATTCATTCATTCATTCATTCATTCATTCATTCATTCATTTTCTAACCCGCTTTTCCCCTAATTCAGGGTACGTCATGAGTATGCTGGGACTTATCCAAGTGCACATAGGGTGGGTGAGAGACAGGGGTACACCATGGACAGCCACCAATCAACCTAATGTACATGTTTTTTGACTGTGGGAGGAAACCTTAGTACCAGGAAGAAACCCACAATCGGAGGACATGCAAACACCGCATAGAAAGACCCTTTGACCCGGAAATCGAATCAGGGACCTTCTTGCAACCTAGCTGAAATATTTGTGAGGGTATGTTATGCTGTATAGATTCTTTCCTGTATACTGTATATGTATGACCTTCCTACGCTGGTACTGGTCATTGCTATAGACACACCTGTAAAATAATGCAAAACAACAATCGTTTACTTAAAATCATCATTTATTTTTTAATACAAATAACACACCGATCATCTGAAAACATTTAATTTAAAAAAAGGAGCACATACAACCATCAGCATACAGATTTGTGCACCTTATATACTTAAAGTATAAAAGCAATCATCTGTTATCCTTTTAACAAATGTCAAGCACATTCATTCATTTATTCATTCATTTATTCATTCATTCATTCATTCATTCATTCATCCATCTTCTTATTCGGGGTCACGGGGTTCTGCTGGCGCCTATTCCAGCACATAGGGCGAAAGGCAGAGGGTACACCCTGGACGGGTCGCCAGTCCATCTCAGGGCAACACATAGACAATCAACCATTCACACACACACATTCACTCCTATGGACAATTTACAATCAACAATCCACCTCATCTACATGTTTTTGGACTGTGGGAGGAAACCGGAGTACTCAGAGGAAACCCACACAAGTGCAGAGAGAACATGCAAACTCCTCACAAAAAGATCCCGGCCTGGTATTCGAACTTGGGACCTTTTTGTTGTGAGGTGACCGTGCTATCCACTACGCCACCGCGCCACCCTCTGTCTAGCAAATAAATAAATAAATAAGAGTTGGAACAATAACTAAACTTTTACAATAGAAAATGTCAAGTCATTTGTAAAGTGCAAGTAACTGTTTTCATTCCATCTCTGAATGTCAGAGTTTTGGAAAACAAAACAGGCACAAATTTAAGACAAATGATGCAATACACATCTTATAAAAGTGAAAGTCTTTTTTTTCTCTTTCATTTTTAGAGTAGAACATCTACTGCTGGGTTGGTCGTTTCTCTTTTGATTTGTAGAAGATGTTTTTTGTTCTAGAAGTTAACAGGACAGTATATTTATTTTGTAGGAAAACACATCAGATTCATGCGACTCGTATCACAAGTCAGTCGGAGGTCTTGGCTACTTGCACAGTGTCCTATGGAGTCAATGGAGAAGATGTTGCTAGTCATAAGTATGGACACAACCTGTTTATCGAAAAGGTTTCAGGTGAATGGTAAATATTCCTGATTAAGCTTTGGAAGCTTATGGCATCTTGACCATTTAAAACAATACAGGATTCCATTTTTTTTTTTTGGACAAACATTTCTTGTTCTTAAACAAAAAACATTAAAACACACACATTTTTGGATCTCATGCATCCAAACGTTTGCCTAGCAGTGCAGGTGCATATGGGTTTGGTAAGTGAATTAAAGCATGACCTATCATGGCACCATATGGCATATTTCAAATAAGTGCATATAAATCTGTTACACGTCACTTGGTGTGTGTGTGTTTTTGTGAAAGGTGTTTGGTAGACAGCAACAGCAAGCTTGCTTCAGTGCTCGCTGTATGTGTGTGTTTCTGTATGCATAAATTAAGGGGTTTAGCAAAGAGTTTCCTGTGACTGGCACCAGAGTGGCATAAATGTATAGACCAGGTGATGATCCATCGCCAAGGAGACCGTATAGGGTAAAGGGGATCCAACAGCTGGCAAAGATGGCAAGAATAAGGGCGAGAGTGTGCACACGTCGACGCGTGTGTGTGCGAGCAGATGGCAGTGTGTGTCTTTGTAAGGCAATCTGATGGGAGTGTCGCAAGACAACTTGACAGATCCAAGCGTTGAGTTGCAACATCAGAGCCAAGGCCAAAAGAAATCCTCCGCAAAGTGTAGCCAAATGCACTCGGGTCAGTGGCCACACTACACTACATGACTGTCCATCGTCCAGACAGTTCCAGCCTACAACAGGAAGAACCCCTTGCAGGCCTGCTAGAGCCCAACCTATAGCCAGGGCACAGCGAGTGTGTGTGTGTGTGCGGCGTGAGCCGTATGTCAGGGCTTGGTGGAGAGACAGGAATCGGTCCAGTGTAATGCCTAGCAAGGAGAAAACAGATGCACTAAGTGCACTTACTAGCAGCCCCACACTAGCCAGCTCTAGTCCCCTTGAAGACACACACCAGTGGGACATAAAGTACAGCAGCAATCCCACACCTGCCAAAAAGTCTGCCCAAGCCAAGCTACCAATAAGCAGGAACATAGGCGCTCGCAAAGATGCTGAAGAGAGGATGGTCGCTACAATGATTCCATTCTCGCAGCAAATCAAGGCACCTGACACACACAGGGCCACATCCCATGGACTCAACACTGCCGAAACCATGGGGCCAGGTGTAAGACGGACATCAGACAGCTGCAAGAGGGGGTCGATCTCAAAAACAACCTCCAAGCCCACGTCAGAGTCATTATAAGCCATCTCTAAAGAGAAGCAGAGAATATATCATCAATACTATAATGTAACAGTGTGTGTGTGTATATATATATAGTATCCAACGTGCTCATGAAATCCCATAATGCATTGCAGTCGGATAGCAGATACATAAGTACCCAAAGAGCTATAGAAATATTTTAATTAACTACACCAAACATTATATCAAATATTTCGTTAACAAAAAATGTGTTGCTCCTTGTTAACAGATTATATTTACATTTGCAGATGATATATTTGCTAAATAGTTAAGACTGTCAGCTGGAGTCTTCTCCATGTGTTTGGTCAAGGATGAGAGATGAATTGCCAGTTGAGCCGAAATCGGTCAAAGAAACACGAAATGATAACAATGAATGATGCAAATGTAGGAATCCAACTTACTGAGGTGGTCGAGATTGTTCTCGTACAGTTTCTCCCTTTAGTAGTCTACCATTCGAGCAAAGAGTCCAAGAAGACAAATGGGAACTAAAATCACAGAGTTGAAATGTCCAAGTGATGCAAATCCAACGTCCACCATGCACCGATTTCTCTTGTCTTGTCGTCTGCGTGGTCGTCGTGCACTCTTCTGTGTAACACCGGAGCGTGATGGGCTTCTCTACCTTCATTCACTTCTCTCTGACGTCAGTTACGACGAAGAAGGCTGACATCCCCCTGCACAACCAATCACTAAGCACATCGAGACTGATTCAACTGGCGTAATTTCATTCACAAAAAATACCGCATTCTTTTACCCCGCCCACTGCGACGGCTGGAGAGGAGAGGCTGTGGATCATTGTGGTAACTATGGTAATCGGTTATGGTACTTATGGGAAGAGTCATATTAAAGTACATGAATTGATTTGATGTCATGTGAAGATGTTTTAAACATCAAAAATTAACGTGTGTGTGTGTGTGTGTGTGTGTGTGTGTGTGTGTGTGTGTGTGTGTGTGTGTGTGTGTGTGTGTGTGT
>JAOTRA010000022.1:5133873-5144017 GCA_026260255.1 Pseudolaguvia tuberculata
ACACATTCACTCCTATGGACAATTTACAATCACCAATCCACCTCATCTGCATGTTTTTGGACTGTGGGAGGAAACCCGGAGTACCCGGAGAAAACCCACGCAAGCGCGGGGAGAACATGCAAACTCCGCACAGAAAGATCCCAGCCTGGGATTCGAACACGGGACCTTCTTGTTGTGAGGCGACTGTGCTATCCACTACGCCCCATTTCTAAAGATCAGACATACAAAATTATATACTTTTGAGTTTAATGTTCTCTACCTATACTGTATATTCCAAGATAAACATTTAATGTAGCTTGTCATTTCTGTATGACTTTTAATTATTTAAAATGTTTGTTCATATGTTCTTTCTTTTTTTTTTTTAGACTCCAGAGAGGCTCCCCACTAATGTACAAACTGCTGAATACACCAAAGAGCACTTGTTGAAAGCTGGTATGTAAACGCTCGTATTCTACACTATGTACGTCCATTGATCCAAAATGTCATCACTTTTCATTGGTCTAATATATCATCTACTCTCTGTCTCTGTGAATGTCAATGTAGCGAAGCAGAAAATGGAGGAGGTAGCAAAATTGCAGACCGAGTTGAGTAATGTCCAGTGAACAAATATGCTTTTGAATGTTGTGATAGATAAAAGATAAATTTATTTATTTTATTTTATTTTTTACATGCTTTCCATACCTGAGATACACTTGCATATGTACCTAGATTACACATACCTGTTGAAATGTTATTCACACCTCTTCTCAGAAAAATGTCTTCTATTCACAGCTGTACAGATTAACTAACCTTACAGAATGTCCCTGTAACTAACACACTGTTTATTTGTAGGAGTAGTCATTTTGGTTGGTGTTTTTTGCACTTTGTTGTTACCATGACAATGCTGACCGTTCTGGTTGGGTACTAAATAAATGAAATGTTAAAAGGTACAAAACAAACTATTTGAATTTTGGATTTTATTTGTTAGCATATTACAAAATGTACAATGTGTTCACAAATTAATAGTAAAGACAAACGTAGAATGGACATCATAACAGTAGTCAAATGTAATCTTAACATTTTTATCAAATAGCTAATATTTTACAGCATGCATCTGATTAGACGCACTCAAACTTTGGTTTTGTTAACAGTACCGGGTTGTTTGGTACAATGATTAAGATTTTGCACTGACAAAATAAAATCAAGGCCCAAGATTTTCCTTACCATGTATAATGACATATACCAGTACATTGTCTTCCATAAATAAGACAATAGAAGTCAAAAAAATTGCTACTCATTATAACACTTGACAAGTATTCTGAAAAATACTTGGACGAAAAGAATTATTATTTTTATTATAAACTATATTATCATCTGTATTTTTATTCCATCACGCTTCTTAAGAGTGACCAATACTAGGGCCTTATTATCCAAAAGAGGAAAACCTCAAATTTGTTTTGTCTGTCTGTTTCTTTTTTTTTAATCCGAACACATGGACCATCAGTTATTCTCACTTTCCTCTCAGCATAACAGTGACCTTGACTGTCTGAACAAACCACAAAATATTTTTCTATTCTCTTACTCTCTTACTTCTGTCATATATTTTCTCTTTAAACATTGTATTCCTAGAATCTTTCTTGCCTTTCTCGTACTATCCCCTTCTACACATGCATCTTGCCTTAGCCACCATCTCCCAACCCGCAGTTTGGACTAATACATGTATTTCATTGGCACATCAAAAACACAGGTACGGTTGCAGCATGATTTGTCTTGAAGTTTGGTTGGAGGTTTTTTTTTTATTTATTTTTTTTTTTTTTACTAATTCGATATACTTTTGCCTTAGACATGTCAGTACACTTTACACACCTGAGAGTAGCATACTACAGAAAAGGCATAAACACTGAACTCTGTGCAAACCGACACATACACAAATCAAAATTCAATCAGTTGTTTGGCCAGTTGTGTTTCCATATCCAGAAGGAATAATGTCTGATTGTTGTTATACTGCAGTGTGCACGGATGCAGAGTCTGAAAAACTGAAATTGGCATAGTCTGGCATAGTCGCCACTTTAGTCAGATTCCTTAGATTCAGAAATTTGGGGAGGGGGTGGGGTGTGTGTGTGTGTTCTGAGCTCTTTTTCCAAAGTTCATAAGATGCTGTCATGTTTTTGAGCTCCCAGAGCTTTTTGTAGACCGTATGCCCGCTCTGACATGTTTTCTTATCCGAGGTTATTTCCCATCTGTTGAAAGGTGGAAGGACAGATGTGTAAGTTCCATAATATTTGAATATATATCTCATCAGAATTCAGAACATTTCTGGAAATAGGATGTAGGCTCATATAGTTTTGGGAAATAATATAAAAGCAAAAGGTGGTAAGCATTGATAAAATGATACGTTTAGTGAAAGAAAATTTATTTACCTGCAATAAAAAGCACAAAAAGAAATGGAATATATACACAAACATAAATATGGAAGCTAAGAAATAGCTTTTTTCACATTACTATTGGTTACTAATGTACTGTTACTTCAAGTAATCTTTCTTAATATTTTCAGAGTACCTCAAAGCGACTGTAGACCTTCTTCTCCTTACGCATACTCTCTATTCTCTTCAGTAAGCTGTCCCTTTCCTGAGGGTTGGCTTGAGCTCGGTTGAACCTGTTTCGATTCTGGAACGTCTGGAATGGATCTCGATCAAGGTTTGAAACATGACCTCCTTTCTCCTCTTCAGCAGTTCCAGTTTCATCACTTTGCTTAGCGAGCTCCTGTCGGTTCTTCTGGCTGTTTGCAGAAATTTGCTCAAGGATTACCTTGGTGTCATCCCTGAGGTTGCTGCTAAATAGCACATTCGAAGTAGAGGATTGATAACGAGATGGACTTGGTTTATTGCTGGATTTGGTATTGTCAGTTATTGCTGATGATATTGAATCAGGTTGTGTTTCGTTTCCTTTTTGAGTGGTTTCCTCGGAAACCTCCGGGACAATTTTCATTTGTTTGTCATCTGTGGTACTTAATCCTCCTCCGCTCTTTTTGTCTCCTTTGGGCCCAAGAAAACCCTTCAGTCTCTGTGTCTGCTTCTTCAGGAAATCAAGTGCTTTTGTGTCTTTGCCTTCTGAACCTGTAACGTTAAGTGACAAGTTGGAGCCCTGTCGACTTAAGCTACTTTCTTTGGACTCTGTCTGCGGCATGCCTGAGGAGCTGAGGCTTCGAGACTTTTTGAATTCACTTTTTTCAGCATCTGTTGCATCTGTAAAAATATCTTCACCATACGAGGTGTGACGTGTGTGAGAACTTTTAAAAGGTTTTAGTGTAAACTTAGGAGATGGAAATGGTTTCTGTAGCTTTGGTTCTTTAGATGCTTCTTTCTTTGCTGTATCTGTGGACTGCTCCACCAGCACCGAACTATCCATGTGTTTTTTCTCCTCACCAAGTGTTACATTTGTTGGCAAAACAGAAGGTTTTACAGCAGGATCTATTTGTAGCGTTGTTGCCGTCGTTGTCTGTGTATCTGCAGGAGTAATTGAAAGAGTTGGAACCGTTGCTTCGGTTGTGCTTTGTTGAGAGATATCTGTTTTTTTCAAAAGTGGCTCTGGAATTTTATTTAAGTCTTCCTCTGTTTTTGATTTTTTTCTCTTTATCGACAATTCTTTAAAGTACTGCAGACGACTTGCTGGATCATTCATGTCCACGGAAGGCATTGTTATTTTTGCCAGTGAAGGTTCTGTTTGTTTTGGTTTTTCTTCAAGCACAGGTTTCTTAGGTTCCTCTTCTCTTCGTTCCTTAGTATTCTTAGCAGGGTCTTCTGTTGGTTTTTCGGCTGTATTTTCTTGCATGGGTCCCTTACTGTCTTTTTCATCTGTCATTTTATGCTTATTCCAGTCAAAGGGTTCCCTAGAAAACGACCTCCTCTTTTCTAAAATCTCTGCTACAATTGACGAGGTTCTGATTGAGTTGTTCTCTTCATCTTCTTGTAACTTCTCCCCAGAAGCTGCAGAGCTATGTTGTTCTAACTTTGAGGAGCTGAAGATGAGGGAGGAGCGTAACCGTGAACTTCTTTGCAGCACTGGATTGACGCGACTCCGGAAGGATTCATGTTTGGTAATGCTGATCTCCTTTGAGGTGTTTGCATCCTTTAAATCCTTTTCTTTTTCACTATCCGTTTCTGCCGTTTTGAGTGCTTTATCCGTGATAGCATATTTCTTTTGAGAATCTGTTGCTGCAGAAGCCTGATCATTGATTACATCTTTTACTTGCTTTCGGTCTGGTAAAATAGGTTTTCCATAACGAGGCCGTAAATCAAATTTAGGCTTGCTTTGTACGACGGGTGGTTCTTGTGCGCTAAAGCGAATCTCTGGAGCCTCTGAGTTATACTGTCTGCTGTCCTGTTGTGGCTCATCGAAAGTGTCTGGGCCCAAAGGTTGTTGCAAGCCCTCCTCCTCAGCATTTTCATAAGTGCTCAGGTAGGAGTTGATCCGCCAGCTACGCAATCCCTGCTTAATACTTGAGTCTTGAGACGGTCTTGCCTGCTCGCCACTGGGGAACATTGGTTTATTGTCTGGGGGATGCAGTTGAGTGGGTGAGCTCTGACAGGCATATGCATGACTGAGTGTTGGCCGTTTTTGGTTTGGTTGACCAAAATTGGCTGCACCTTGATGAAGTCTACTTTCTGGATCATGGCCAAGATCCTCAGAGGATAAGACATTGTGACTTTCTGGTGCTTCTAGTTCAAGTTGATACATGGGGTCAGATTGTTGATCTAGCTGGTAAAAACCAGAACCCCGAAGAGGGTCAAAGCGTCCACCTTCTGGTCCAGTACCCTCACTTTGATAGAACTGCTGTTCTCTCTGAAAGTGTGCATCGATCTCATCCAAATTGTTCATGACGCGATGCTTCATGTACTGTCGAGAAGAGGAGTAGCTTTCACGGGTTCCTTCAGCGTAACTATGTCGTTTATAAGTGTTCATTTCCAGCTGACGTGTAGCAATCATTGGCCTGCCTTGCTCCAAAAAAGACTGTTGCATTCTCATCTGTGAACTGAATTTGTTAACCTGCAAAGCAACACCTCCTGGCTCAAGGGATTGCCGGAAAGTGTCGTCCCTTCTAAAGGGAAGAGATGTTTCAAGGCGATCTCCTCCATACGGGTATCCCAAAAGTTCAGCATGCCGAAGAAATCCACGAGTACTCCTCAGAGATTGTGACCTCTTTATTCCAAACTGATTGTTAAAATAACCACTAGTACTATCATTTGCCATAGGCACCAGAGAATTTTCAATAACAAGAGGCTGAGATTGAGCAAAGAGAATGCGAAATTCCTCATCAAAAGTGGCCACAAGTTCTCCCAAAAACAGATGAGCTATACAGCGATGTATCTTCTCAAACGACCACATAAAACTGGGGGGAGAGAGAAAAAACCTAAAATTAGAACGGTGTCAATGACTTACTTTTTTTAACGCCGTTTAAGAGTCCTGGACTCACCTATAATTTCCACTGAGCACTGCCCTGCAGTCAACTAGAAGGAAGCGGTCCATCACCTGTCCCTTAAATGACTTTCCTGTGCGACAGAAATATGTAATACCTGTGACCGTCCTCACCCGCATCATCTATAACATAATCAACAGAAAATCACTGCATGACCAATGTGAATGATAAGCAAATGATGAAAAGATTCCAGGATTTTATCATTAAAGTATTTAAGTGAAGCATTTTCTTATTACAGGAAGATAATTAGGTCTTACATGAAACATATCCAGGTTCACTTTGGCGCTCGACAGCATGGAAATAAAGTGATGGGAATTTTGTTCATCCAGTAGAATATATACAGGCACATGCCTTTGTGTAGCATCAAGTAGATCAGAAAAGATATCAACATCCGTGAACATATCCATTACCACTGCAATGACCTATTGAGTAAAGGGGAATTAGAATTTGATTAGATATTAGCTACATTCTGAATACTTCTCTTAGTTGTTTGGAACAGACACTATATATGTATTGTACCATAGGTTTTATTGGACTAACCTGCTGTGCAGATTTAATGAGCCGTCTGGCCTGTTCCTTAATGCTGGGCATTTCAGGGTCTGGTGGGTTCACTAGTGTTGTAACTTCTGTGGGACCGACAAAACTGTGTTGTTGGAGTGGCCAACCAAGATCCAACCCTGGTGCATCCAAGTCAGAATGCAATGGCCAGTAAGTGTCTGATGAGCCGTCCTGATCCCCTTCATAGTATGGTAGTTCTGGCACAGCTGAAACACTTTGTGGCACCTGTATAGTATTTTTAATGTGCTCAATCTCTGTCCTTGACAGGAACTCAACAACATTGGCATTTTGCAGAAAGTTATAGTATCCATCAAGATCCCTTTCCACCAGTGCATCTATCGCCAGTCTGTACTCTTCACGATAATGTGGTGGCAGATAATTAGGATCCAGAGGGTTATCTCCCACTGATGAACACTGGGAGCGATGGGCCATGGTGGAGCAGGAAGCACAGTCTGCAAAAGGAAAACAAGGTTCGTATACAGTGCACTCGCAACTAGCATGAGAAACTGGTCAGCTAAAGACATGTAAATTCAAAGTGGTCTCCTAACTAAAATATTTTTGGTTTAATTTCCAGTACCAGCAAGTAACTTTTGCTGCCCCTCTTGAGTAAGTCCCTTAGATCCCAATTGCTCAGTTATGTAAATGCTGTGAATGGATTTTGGAAATAAACCGGAATTATTATTGGTTGTGTCCTTTTCTAGTTCTAGCTTAAGCTTGACATCTATGGCTTGCCTGTGAGGGACTGGATTTATTTGTATGGTTTCCATGAAAACATAGACTACGGGTTTTAGAGTGACTCATTGTGGGTAAAGGAAGGAGGGTGGCAGAAAGCAGAAATAGTTGAACATAAAGGCAGTTTTCTGCAGCTCATCTTTAGCACTGGCGTAAGAATCACAAATACACAAAGACAAAGTTTTACAGATTTCACAAAGGAGCATTAGATAGTCTTTAATCTTTAATTGTCATGCACTTTGTCTTCATACTGTCGATTCACTCACACAAATAACAGGACATACTTTTACAATCCATGGCAACCCAATAGAACTATGCAATAGAATATATATATATCATTTTATTTTTTAAGCCCTAATGATCGCAGTAGAAAATGATCTACATCAAATGTTCGCAGCATGCATGCACAAGCCTGGACACGAGGCACTGACATTCTCTATTGTTTCATCACTGATGTTCAATATGCTGCGAATAGTTCTCAAATAGCAACAATAGAATGCGTTTAGTAACTGCTCACATTTTCATCTTACGCCATTTAATCTATATTCTATCAGGACTACTACTCTAGACTAAGTCTAGCTCTGTTTGTTAAATCTCTTTAACAACAAAATTAAACATTCAAAAAAGAGAAATCTACCCAGTATCATTGCTTACACAATAAAATATTTAATCTCATTCGTTGTTCGTCTTCTAGTAAAAACTCATTTTCTTGTATAAAAAAAGGAAAGAAAAAAAAAGAAAGCATCAGCTGCATATGAAGGAGCCTCACAAGTGATGAAGAGGATTTTTCATCTTCTTACCCGCTTATTCTGAGGTCACGGGGGGGTCTGCTGCGCCTATCCCAGCACACATAGGGCAAGACGCAGGGGGTACACCCCGGACGGGTTGCCAGTCCATCTCAGGACAACACATAGACAAACAACCATTCACACACACACATGCACTCCTATGGACAATTTACAATCACCCATCCACCTAGTCTGCATGTTTTTGGACTGTGGGAGGAAACCGGAGCACCTGGAGAAAACCCACGCAAGCGCGGGGAGAATACGCAAACTCCACACAGAAAGATCCCGGCCCGGGATTCGAACCTGGGACCTTCTTTTTGTGAGGCGACTGTGCTATCCCACAGCAACCTAATCAAATATTGTAAATAAATAGTCTGTATAAAGAGTCTGAATAGACTCTATTTTGTATGTGATACATTATTATAGTCTTTTTATTTAAGTCAGAAGATGAGATTATTAAATAAAATAAGATTTACTTTCACATGACTTTGTTATTTTCAATGTTGCACAGTACAGGCTATTGAGAAACACTAAGGAAAAGGTTAGTGCTTTGGCCCCAAAGGGTTTATTATTTAATAATTCTCAACAACAACAAAAAAAAAACTACAGTCAGCTAAAGCTACTCACTGAATTGCGAGTTTACAAAATGATTAAATACTAATAAACCCGAGCATTACAAAATGTTTTGCTGCCTGCTCGGAATAATAGGATGAATAATAGCATTACGCTTCATTAACCTGTTATAAAGTAAATATAACAACCTGTTGAAAAACAAAGAAATAATGGAAAGCCCTTTTGTTTTTCTGGAATAGTATTTTTGCTCCAGCTAGAGATTAGAAACTATTAACAGTATTTGAAAAGACACGGCCACAATTACAGTGATGAACCCGATGTTTATGACTAATAAGTGAGTATTATACTGGAGAATCTGACTCTGTGCTTCCAGGTAGCATTTCATTAGATAATAAAGGTTTGGTCTCGAAATGGAGGATCATATGTGGCCTGCAATTTACAATAATAAAAAAAAAGTTCTCGTTTTGTATATCATTTAAAATCTTTTCTACCCTTAATAAAAAAAAATAAAAATAAATACTGCGTTTGCCTAAATGAGAACGAAATTAGAATAAAATTTTATTTGTAATTCCAACCTCATTTTTTTTTTTTTTTTTTTTGCTTAAGCGCCTCTAGTATATTTAATTGGATTCAGTTTTCTTTATTGATTCATTCATTCATCTTCTTACCCGCTTATTCCCAAATTCAGGGTCACGGGGGTCTGCTGCGCCAATCCCAGGACACATAGGGTGAGAGGCGGGGGGGTACACCCTGGACGGGTCACCAGTCCATCTCAGGGCAACACATAGACAAACAATCATTCGCACACACATTCACTCCTATGGACAATTTACAATCACCCATCCACCTCATCGGCATGTTTTTGGACTGTGGAAGGAAACCGGAGTACCCGGAGGAAACCCAAGCAAGCACTGAGAGAACATGCAAACTCCGCACAGAGTTTTCTTTATGTTCTTGGTAATTCCATTTATACATCAGAGTTAAATGCGACTGAATAATTTGTACATTAATATGCGCACACACACAAATGACTTTAAGCCCCGGAGTTACTGGAATTTTTTTTTAATATTTGGATTTTTCTCAAAAGGTTTTATATTTTCATCTATTTTGTCATTTCATGTTAAGAGTGGGAAACGCTTGACGTCTATCCGGGTTATCTTGGCCACATTAAAAACTGCTATTTTAACAAGGGTGTGTAGACTTTTTTTTTTTTTTTTTTTTATGTTATTGCAATAACACTTGATTTAATGGATAAACATTAAAAACACGTTTTTCCTTGTATGAACAAGTCCATCCTCGCCAGACTGTTCTGTTCTGCACATACTATTCTAATTTCCTAGTACAGCTTCTCTCCATTTGCCATAGTTTTGTAAGATGCCCTAAAAATAAATGTTTATTTATCTGCTTTTGTCTTCCTTCTCTTTAAAATTAATTCCTCACATTGACAGATAAGCTTAAAAGGAATTATTTATTTTAAAAGAAAGTATACACCTAAAAATATTTGGTAAAGTCTTTCACTTTAATATAAATGACATAGGCAATATTTTCCTGTGTTATTATTACACTATAATGCATCCTTTCATCCATCAATCCGTCCATCCAACTATACCTGCTTATTCTTTATTGGAGGGTCATAGGGATCTGCTGGAGTCTATCCCAACTGTCATAAAGACAAACCACCAAACACACTCACATATACTTCTATGGGCAATTTACAATCAACCTATCGTAGCATGTTTTAAGATTGGGGAAGGAAACCAGAGTACCCAGAGTAAACCAAAAGAACAGTCATCTGTTCTTGAACTAGTTTTTTTTTGTTGTTTGTTTGGTTTTTTTTAATGAAAATATGTTCTTTCTATAGCACGGTCGCCTCACAAGAAGAAGGTCCCGGGTTCGAATCCCAGCCCAGGGATCTTTCTGTGCTGAGTTTGCATGTTCTCCCTGCGCTTGTGTGGGTTTCCCTGGGTACTCTGGTTTCCTCCCACAGTCCAAAAACATGTAGATGAGGTGGATGGGTGATTGTAAATTGTCCATAGGA
>JAOTRA010000022.1:5187024-5197172 GCA_026260255.1 Pseudolaguvia tuberculata
TCGTTCATTCATTCGTTCATTCATTCGTTCATTCATTCGTTCATTCATTCGTTCATTCATTCGTTCATTCATTCATTCGTTCGTTTGGCTGTGCTTCTTGCTGATCATGCACAAGACTGGCTATATAATTAATAACTACAGCAAACTGACGCATGCTTGCCTCTCTATCTTCCTGAATCAGCCTGCTGGTGCTTCTGCATGTGTGTGTGTGTGTGTGTGTGTGTGTGTGTGTGTGTGTGTGTGTATGTGTGTGTGTGTGTGTGTCCTAATTAAAATAAATTCGGATTTTTGGATCTAAAAAAGCATAAAGAGTGAAAATAAACACTGTTAGGCTATTTAGGCAGAGAGGTAACATTTCCAAGGGCCCTTGCACATTGGGGGCCCCAAGAGATCTGTTATATTGGTAGTAAAAGGTGGGATAGAGGGCACTAACCTTATATTCTTTTATAGGGTGCAAATTTGCTACCAGCGACCATGATCAGGCTTTTGATTCAGATTACATTTTACACATTGTGTAAGTGCCGATGATGTGTGAGGAAGAAAGGGTTCGAATATATGTGTGAGGAAGAAAGGGTTCGAATATAGCAGCTTCCCTTTAAGTGATCATAAATCATTTATTGTTCAACTTAAACCTGTATTTAAAGAGTTCGTCGGCATTTAACTGTGCTGTTGTATGAATTGAATAAAAAAGGCGGGGTCGCCTCACAACAACAAGGTTTGATGTGGGTTTTCTCTGGTTTCCTCCCACAGTCCAAAAACATGTATATCAGGTTGATTGGTGATTCTAAATCAGCCATAAATGTGTGTGTGATTAATTGTTTGTCTATGTGTGGCCCTGCGATGGACTGGTGACCCCTGCCTCTCGCCATATGTGCGCTGGGATAGGCTCTTGTTACCCCGAATTAGGGAATAAGGGGGTAAGAAGATGAATGAATGAATGAATGAATGAATGAATGAATGAATAACTGCTAGTTCCCATCGATGAAGCAATTATATTTTTACCATATTTTATGGACTATAAGGGGCAGTTAAAATCCTAGAAATGATTCTACAGTGCGCCTTATAATCCGGTGAGCCTTATGTATTCATTCTAATTGTGCTTACTTTCTCGAACCGATTTCATGTGATACAAAATCTTTGCTGAAAGATCTGTCAAAATGTTTCGGGCTGACTGCGGGCTGTAAGCTATGGAGTCGCACCGTTTGATGGATTGTTGGAGCGTTACCGTTATCGTAGTCTCGCAGAGTAATACAGTGCTTGCTTAATGCGCTTCGTAATCCGGTGTGCTTTATGTATGGAAATATACCCATTCATGGATATAGAGACTAACAATCCGGTGCACCTTATATTCCTGAAAATACGGTATACACTATAACAACAAATCCCAAAGAATAATAGAATATAATATCCTTTTCTGTCACGCAATTTAATCTATAACGAAATACTATTCATTTCTCTTTGATCACACGGATACAACCTATTCTAGGTGTGCCCATCCTACTGCCGCCCATCCTACTGCCGCCCATCCTACTGCCGCCCATCCTACTTAACACACTCGGAGACGAGTGCTATCTACCCTGTTATCCATACCGAACCCTACATACACCCAAATTTAGTTAGAGCTGCTGAAATTGACAGCCAGAACGAGAGAGAGAGAGAGAGAGAGAGCGAGAGAAAGAGAGAGAGAGAAAAGGCGAGAGAGGGAGTGTATGTGCCATCACTATCACACGGCCAATTGGACTCCCTTGCCTTTCAGTACAGATGGCCGTGGCATGGTCATGTATCTCCAGACAATAACAACAACGTCTATTCCATGGTATATAGTATAAAGTATATATATATATATATATTTATATTCTGTATCTTTACTATCTTCTTTGCTATTAGTCTTTGTGCGTGTTCTCAGTTAGGGTACCACCAGCCCTGCACCTGAATATGACCTTGTGAGAGAGGACAGCTGGCTTAAAGGTTTCTCTTATAGAATATATACATAGAGGACATGCTGACGGTTCCAGTCAGCTACAATTCAAGTGGGTTCTTTTTTCCTTTAGAGTGATTCGTTCAATAAAAATAGAGAATTATCTCAGACAGACAGACAGACAGACAGACAGACAGACAGACAGACAGACAGACAGACAGACACCCTCCCTCCTTAAGGTAGGAGTCTGTTGGGAAGTTCTATAAAAAGAACCTCTTATTAAATCTTAAGTGAATTTGCATTCATAAGACAGTTTGTGGTCCCGGGAGTGGAGGCATGGAGGAAGGGGTGGGGGGTGGGGGGGGTCACATTTATTTTTTATATCTGATTTGCATGCAAATATACTTAAATAAAAGCTAACAATTAATTAGCCCATACACATGTACAGCATTTGGTAGACACCATTATACATTATGGAAGACAGCTCTTATACGACTGAGCAATTAAGGGCTTTGGTAGCTTGGTGGCGCTAACCCTTCTCTTGCATACAGTGTTTTTCATATTTTTCATACCCCATAGGGCTAAAGGTTTGTGGAAACCTTACCAGCAGAGGAACATTAATTCTTCAACAGAATGAACAGCCTTGCACATTGTATCGGCATGACAATGTCCCGATGCACAAAACCCTGATCCCGAATACTATTGTATATATAGACACACCACAGAGCTATAAAAACTGCTGTGTGTGTGTGTGTGTGTGTGTGTGTGTGTGTGTGTGTGTGTGTGTATCATCTTATCCATGATAAGAGTTGAAATGACAGAAGAATAACATGGAAAAGACGTTTCAAAGACAGCGGCAATGACGAAGGAGACAGGAGACAGAGTTGGAGACGTTGAGGTTCTCGTTGGGAGTGATTGAACAGGATTTGGAACGAGCACATCAGAGGGACGGCTTATGTTGGACGTTTCAGGGACAAAGTCACAGAGGACAGATTGAGATGGTTTGAGGCACCCCCCCTCCCTCCCCTCACTGCACATGTCCAAACCATCTCAATCTGTAATATCACTAGGAGGATGTTGGATATGGAGCTACAGGCAGAAGGTAGAGAGGCCAAGAAGAAGGCCAAAGAGGCGGCACAGTATATGGATGTGATAAATGATGACATGAATTTAGTGGTGACTCCTGAAGGGACCAGAAGAATGGAGAAGAAAAATTGATATAAGGTTACTAGGAGGAAACATGCAAAATATGCTACAGACTTGCTGCTGTAATTTAAATGCATTGTGAACAGGGATGAACACACATACACACACACACATACACACACACACATACACACACACACATACACACACACACATACATACACACACATACATACACACACATACATACACACACATACATATATATATATATATATATCATACTGGTTTCCAGTCATTAAAACAATTGTTTATTTTAAAATGGTTTTTAAGGTATTGGAACTGTCCCTGTGGGTCGTGTTGAGACTGGTGTGCTCAAGCCTGGCATGGTTGTGACCTTTGCCCCTGTCAACGTGACCACTGAGGTGAAGTCTGTTGAAATGCACCACGAGTCCCTCCCCGAGGCAACCCCCGGTGACAACGTTGGTTTCAACGTTAAGAACGTGTCTGTGAAGGATATCCGTCGTGGTAATGTTGCTGGAGACAGCAAGAATGACCCACCCATGGAGGCTGGTAGCTTCACTGCTCAGGTTGGCATCTTAGTTAGCTCTCGTCCAGAGCGAAGTACAGTGCTTATCTTGTTCCTGCATAAAGATAAGTTGTGTTGGGTGGGGTTAAAACAAATTTTTTTTATATTTATAGGTCATTATCCTGAACCACCCTGGTCAGATCTCTCAGGGCTATGCTCCTGTGTTGGACTGTCACACTGCTCACATTGCCTGCAAGTTTGCTGAGCTGAAGGAGAAGATCGACCGTCGTTCTGGTAAGAAGCTTGAGGACAACCCCAAGAACCTGAAGTCTGGAGATGCTGCCATTGTTGAAATGGTTCCTGGCAAACCCATGTGTGTGGAGAGCTTTTCTACTTACCCTCCTCTTGGTAAGGTTTTATTTAAACTTTTCTTGCTTTTGTTTTGGTGGGTTTTTCTGTGCTCTGACCCGATTTTTATTTTTTCCCCCCTCCCAGGTCGTTTTGCTGTGCGTGACATGAGGCAGACCGTTGCTGTCGGTGTCATCAAGAGCGTTGAGAAGAAGGCTGCTGGTGCTGGCAAGGTCACAAAGTCTGCACAAAAGGCTGCCAAGACCAAGTGAATTCTTATTCCAGCTGTTCTAAAGGTGGTGGGACGTCCTCCCCCATTTCCTGGAATCTCTCTGAACCTGGGCACTCTACTCAAGGACTGGCTAATGCTGATTAAAACTCATCGAAAAAATTTTCGCAGGAAAGGATAATTATGACTTCATATTTGACCGATAGCATCTTTCAGTTGTTAATTTGAGTTAAATGGTTTAGATCTGCACATGTTGCAGTTCAATTGGAAAGACCGCTGCTGAGTAACTAATAAAGGTATTAAAAAATTGCACAACGTTGAGTCTGGTTTATTTTGACTAGAGGAAGTGATCTGACTTTAATGCAGCTGTTGCATGTCATTGCACCTTCTGCTTGTCATACTTTACTGGTGGTAATATTTCTCCCCCTTGTATCCAATCAGAACTGATGTGCATGGTGTCTACCAATAGTGCTCCTGTTTTATCCATCACAGATCAAGTGTCCAGATCAGCACCCTCCCTCCCTGAATGGTGTGCTATAAATTTGGGGGATCACTGTGACTCTGTCTTTTTTATTTTTTTTAATTTTTTGTAATTGTTCAGCTTTTCTTTAGGGTTGAGGCAGTAGTGCTGGTACATGGTAAGTTGGGTTTTTTTGGTTTTCTCCCCTTTTGGTTTTCACAAAGTTTAATTGTAGCTGGACTATCCCAGTGGGTCGAACCTGTTTAACTGTCACCTGTTAATATTAATGGTTAAAATTTTAAGGATATGAATAGAAAGTAAAATGTTATGTATGTATTTGTCATTGAGCTGTTTGGGTTTAATTTCTGGAACAACATGGCCGTCACATAACCTCCAGCGGCACAACATGGAGGCTGTGCGGGAGGAGGCGGGAGCCGGACTGAGTCAGTTCTTACTCATCACATGCTTAAGCAACAGGGACTTATAAAAGAACAAAAGGACCTGTTCGCCATTTGTCTAATGTTTCATTAAGAACTGAAATATAACCATGGCGCTTCCGGTACGTTAGAAATGGGGTTTAAACAACGCACTAAAGAAACCGATTATCTGATCTACTTCGGTTCATTCACCGCCATGTTTCTCGAAACGAAAAACACGTACCATTTTATACTTTTGTGGTTTTAATTAGTACTTTATGGATTTATAATCAATGGTTTCTTGTTTAATGAAGCACTAATATTAACCTTATTCTTTACAGTAAATCGTCAATATGGGTAAAGAAAAAACCCACATCAATATCGTGGTTATTGGTCACGTTGACTCCGGGAAATCAACCACCACCGGTCATCTGATCTACAAATGCGGAGGAATTGACAAGAGAACTATTGAGAAATTTGAGAAGGAGGCAGCTGAGGTGTGGTTGCACTCGAACATGCGACAGGGCTATGAATAAACCTTGAATTGTACATGGGATAAACAGGCAGCTTGACTTTTTATGGGTGCGTCTCTCCAGCGCGAGTAATATGGCGCTGTAAAGTGCTCCCCCTGCTGTTCATTTGTAGTTCTGCAGCAGATTTACTACTGTTGAGCTGCATACTTTTCTAGCTTCACAATAAATACACAGAATATAGTGCGGGTATAAGTTGATTATGGGTATTAATTCATCTTATTATCCTAATGAATTTACGTGGAAGGGGCTCAGTGGCTTATTGGTTAACACTGTGACCTCACAATAAGAAGGTCTTGGGGCGGAGGTGGAGTTCAGTTTCATCCCACAATAGGTTAAAAAACAATAAAGGTTAATAAGAGAAGTACCAGTGTGAATGTGCCATGAGTATAGCCCGAGTACTGGAGTGATGTTAATGAGTATTATTCATTCATTCATTCATTCATTCATTCATTCATTCATCTTCTTAACCGCTTATTCCCTAATTCAGGGTCATGGGGGTCTGCTGCGCCTATCCCATCACACAGGGCGAGAGGCGGGGGGACACCCTGGATGGGTCGCCAGTTCATCTTATTATTAAATAAAATGTCCTTTAACAGTTTGCCAAACAATTAAAATTGAAATTGTATTATATGATTAGAATTTTTTTTATAACTCAGATGGGCAAGGGCTCCTTCAAATATGCCTGGGTGCTGGATAAACTGAAGGCTGAGCGTGAGCGTGGTATCACCATTGATATCTCTCTTTGGAAGTTTGAGACCAGCAAGTACTACATCACTATCATTGATGCCCCTGGACACAGAGACTTCATCAAGAACATGATCACTGGTACCTCACAGGCATGTGCTTACCTGAAAAAAAAAAAAGGACAACAAATAGGATAATTTTTAGTCTGCAAAATAATAGAAACAGGAAACATATCTATTTTTGTTTACACAGGCTGACTGTGCTGTACTAATCGTTGCTGCCGGTGTGGGTGAGTTTGAGGCTGGTATCTCTAAGAACGGACAGACCCGTGAGCATGCCCTCCTGGCTTTCACCCTGGGAGTGAAGCAGCTTATCGTTGGAGTCAACAAGATGGACTCTACCGAGCCCCCATACAGCCAGGCTCGTTTTGAGGAAATCACCAAGGAAGTCAGTGCTTACATCAAGAAAATTGGCTACAACCCAGCTGCTGTTGCTTTCGTCCCGATTTCTGGATGGCACGGAGACAACATGCTGGAGCCCAGCTCAAATGTAAAAGCATGTTGCCTATGCTAATCACAATACAATGTTGAGATATATACTTTTCAATATAAATGTACCTCAATCAACATGCTTAGAATTCTGGTGCAATTTTAAGTAATCCTAATAGTTTATAACATACAGAACTACAAAACCAATTAACAATAAAAGCCAAAAATATCTTCTTGTAGATGTCCTGGTTTAAGGGATGGAAGATCGAGCGCAAAGAAGGTGCTGCCAATGGTACAACTCTATTAGAGGCCCTGGACTCTATTTTGCCACCATCCCGTCCCACTGACAAACCTCTTCGTTTGCCCCTGCAGGATGTCTACAAGATTGGTGGTAAAATGCATATTTTATTTATTGCCAAATAAATTGAACAATTATTATTTTGTTAATTTAAAATGTTAATTTATTGTTTTTCAGGTATTGGAACGGTCCCAGTGGGCCGCGTTGAGACCGGTATGCTTAAGCCTGGTATGGTTGTGACCTTTGCCCCTGTCAACGTGACCACTGAGGTGAAGTCTGTGGAGATGCACCATGAGTCATTGGCTGAGGCTTTGCCTGGTGACAATGTTGGCTTCAATGTAAAGAACGTATCTGTGAAGGACATCCGCCGTGGTAATGTTGCTGGAGACAGCAAAAACGACCCACCCATGGAGGCTGGAAATTTCACAGCTCAGGTTAGACATAATCAAATATTTCACCTCCAAAGAAAAATCTTAAAAAATCTGTTGTTTACTGTTTGTATTCTTGTCATTCATTTTTAGTGAACAAGTTTATTTGTAATCTGGCTTAAACCGGGCAGCGCGTTGGCGTTGTGGATAGCACAGTCGCCTCACAACAAGAAGGTCCTGAGTTCAAATCCCGGGCTGGGATCTTTCTGTGCGGAGTTTGCATGTTCTCCCTGTGCTTGCGTGGGTTTCCTCCGGGTCCTCCCAACAGTCCAAAAACATGCAGATTAGGTGGATGGGTGATTGTAAATTGTCCATAGGAGTGAATGTGTGTGTGAATGGTTGTTTGTCTATGTGTTGCCCTGAGAAGGACTGGTGACCCGTCCAGGGTGTACCCCCGCCTCTCGCCCTATGTGTGCTGGGATAGGCGCAGCAGGCCTCCTGGATTCGGGACTAAGCGGGTAAGAAGATGAATGAATGATAAAACCTTGACTATCCTCTTTCTAGGTCATTATTCTGAACCACCCTGGTCAGATCTCTCAGGGCTATGCTCCTGTGTTGGACTGTCACACTGCTCACATTGCCTGCAAGTTTGCTGAGCTGAAGGAGAAGATTGACCGTCGTTCTGGTAAGAAGCTTGAGGACAACCCCAAGAACCTGAAGTCTGGAGATGCTGCCATCATCCTAATGATCCCTGGAAAACCTATGTGTGTGGAAAGTTTCTCCCAGTATCCACCACTGGGTAAGTAGACTGACTGAAGATGCCTCATTGACTCATGACCAACTTGACCCATTTCAACTATTTTTTTTTTAGGTCGTTTTGCTGTACGTGATATGAGGCAGACTGTTGCTGTTGGTGTGATCAAAGCTGTTGACAAGAAAGCCGCTACTGGTGGCAAGGTGACCAAGTCTGCTCAAAAGGCTACCAAAAGCAAATGAATCTCTTCATCTGAAACCCAACGCATGTGTAGAGGGTCCCATCCTGCAATGTCTCAGAACCTGAACTTGCTTCTGAAGGACTGGTTAATGCTAATAAAAACCCATCGTAAAAGCTTTCGCAGGAAAGAAGGAGATTGCTTCTTTTAAACACTTTCAGAAGAAAATAATAAAAAGATATAATATTACTAATGACCCATTGTTTCACAGTGTTTTAATTGTATGATTTATTTATTGTATGATTTCTTAATTTATTGTTCAGGGTTGGGTTTCCCCATAAAATATTGTTTCTAAGTTCGTTACCCCATAATGTGAAACAGTGTGAGAGTTGTACAAGAGAATAATCACTGTGGATGAAAATAATAATAATTAAAGCTATAATTAAAGATCTAACCCGAACTCTAAAGATATCATTAGATTAGGTCAGTTTAAGCATTCACTTTAGACAGCAGAGGATGATTCATGTTTAGTTTCCTGTTAACAAAAGATTTAGTAACCGGATATGAATCATTCATTCATTCATTCATTCATTCATTCATTCATTCATTCATTCCTCTTCTAATCCACTTATTCCCTAATTCGGGGTCATGGGGTCTGCTGGTGCCTATTCCAGCTCACACAGGGCGAGAGGCGGGGGTTACACCCCGGACGGGTCACCAGTCCATCTCAGGGATATGAATCATCTATATTAATTCATTAATCCATCCATCTTCTAATCCACTTATTCCCTAATTCGGGGTCATGGGATCTGCTGGTGCCTATTCCAGCTCACACAGGGCGAGAGGCGGGGGTTACACCCTGGATGGGTCACCAGTCCATCTCAGGGATATGAATCATCTATATTCATTCATTCATTCATTCATTCATTCATTCATCCATCCATCCATCTTCTAAACCACTTATTCCCTAATTCTGGGTAAAGATGGTCTTGTCCCAGGGTAGCGGTACACCCTGAACAGTACACAAGTCCATCGTAGGGCCACAAACTCCTATTGGCAATTTAGAATCACCCGTACATGTTTTTGGACTGTGGGAGAAAACTGAAGTACCCGGAAAAAACGTCACCGCATCGCCCTTTACCAGCATGACGTCACAGCAAATGATTCTGGAAGAAATGAGCGTTTAACACAAAATGAAAGTGAAAGTGTAGTGACTAATTTATGCACTACTCGTTTTTTTCTTCCGGGTTTCATTCTTCTTTTCCATAAGAGGATAAGAATCAAAGTGCTGTGCATCTTTTTAACTTTAAACAGAATAATAAATATTTTACCCTGGGTTATATTTGTGGACTAAAACTCAACTTCAAACTGTAAACTTATTTTCCTTCCGTCTCATGTAAGTACATATTATTGTTACTTTAAAAAAATATTACACATTATAAATTTAAAGGTACAAATAATCAGGTACAAAAATCTGATCTAAGACTTATCACATTTTACTTTCCAGTTTAAGGTTACTTTAGATCTTTTATTGTGGGAAGTGGTGGCTTAGTGGTTAAGGTGTTATACTAATACCAGAAAGACCCTGGTTCAATTCCCAGCAGAACCGTGGGCCCCTGAGCAGGACCCTTAATCCCTAAATGCTCAGTCGTAAGTCACTCTGGATAATACTGTAATTGTACAATCCTAAATAAATTTTGAGCACTAGGTGAATAAAGTTAAAAAAGAACCCAGCCATTAGGGTTGCACAAGCCAGTGCATTCTTAGTGCCGGTCCCAAGCCCGGATAAATGGGGAGGG
>JAOTRA010000022.1:5208201-5218357 GCA_026260255.1 Pseudolaguvia tuberculata
ATATACACACATATACATATATATTCTCCCTCCACCCCTATTAGAAGGTGTTATGTCTTTTATAGGTGTGTTTGTGTAAGGTTATCTGTTCTATTTGTGAATAAGACATGCTAAATTAAGTAAATATACCACCATCTAAAATATAAATTGGAGTACAAATAACATTAATAATAGTCATGTGTTTTAAATGATCTATATTCATTGAGTGTTTGCACTGTATATTTTTAACTCAAGAGTAAATGTATAGGTTTCAAATTTCAGCATTTTGCCAAAGTGTTCTGAGTTTGTTAATCTCTTCTATTATCTTCATAATCACAGCGTTGTGTAGGTGAATGCTATCAGTGGATTGCACCATCTTGACCACCCGAGCACAGAAACATGGCTATAGCCTGTCAGTGCTGTCTCACATAACACCACAGCTGCTGCTTGCTCTAGATAGTGCAAAGGATATTTAGAGACATCATACCACAATCAGAAAGAGATGAAAAAGGGATAATTGTACAATAAAAACTATGTCTAAAATTGTAAAATCTATGGCTGGAAAAACATTTGTATCCCTTTTCCACATATTTCAGCATAATTACAATTAACTAACTTCATATTCATATAATTCATGTGTCATAGAGATGAATAAAGATGAATAATAAACTGAAGCTGAAAGATTAGGTAGCAAAGACAAACTGCATAGTTAAGAAAAATAGCAAGTGAATAAGACAATTTGATAATATCAACTTTACCTAAAGTTTAGTTTTATTGCATTACAATCATTTGTCCACAAGCTATTTCTCGGGTATAAGTTGTCCTGGATTAGCATCTGGTGCTAAAATGACAATGCTTATAAGACACATTGAAGTGATAACTGAACGTTAGATTGCCCTGAAAGAGGAACTTATTAACGGCTCAAAAAGGCGATAAAACAAAAAACAACATATTTATTGATAAAATGTGTTTACTAAAGGTGATTTAGTGCTATTAAGCAAGGTTGTGTGCTGTGATTGTCTTCTAATTTACACCCACTGCCCACCACCCTCAGCCACCACACGCCAGCTCCTATCGTCACCTGTTATTTATAGCAACCAAAGAAAACATGTTGGGGCCTCAAAGTGAAAGGAATGACAAGTCACCCCCTACATGCCATTTACTGTATTCAACCCCAACTGACCATTTCAATTTAGACAAACTTCCTGGAGTTTGTTTGGATCACGATTTATGTTCACACTCTATGGTCCAGCAGTCCAAATTTCTTGTGGTGGTTAAAGATGATGCAAATTGTTTAGCTTTAACTTTAGCTGTTTACTGATTAAGATGTAATAATTAAACCATATTTTTTTAATTCTATAAAACCAAAATTCTCTTACTTCTAAAGCAGGAAAACATTTTAATATGTCAATAAATGTAAAACAGTAAATCATTACATACCCTAATGCTGTCTAATGACGGCAAGCAGAAATAAATAAGTCAAACTTGAGACCAATTTTTTTTTTTTACCTTTCTTTTACAGCACTACTTTCTTATTTCTCCCTTTGTTTCATCATTCTTAAAAAAAATCCTTTACTGTTTTCTTCCTCCTTTCTGGTACTCTACCCCTGTGTCCTCTGTCTCTGTTAGAGCACTGTCCACTTCCTATTTTGAGTGAGGCAGCTTCATAGCAAACGTAGCTACGTAACATAAACCCCATAGTTTGAGCTCCACCTGGACCTCCATATCCATATACAGATAATTACCACTCCCTGTCGAACATAGCCCAGATCCAGGCGTTAAGCCTGAAATGGAAAAGAGGCGGGTATCATGGTTTTATTAAGCCATGCCAACATGCTGTGCTCATGAGTTTTCACGAGATTGATTATGATCTGAATAGAATAGCAAACTTCTCTATTCCATTGAATAAATAAATAAAAAAAAAATTTTAGATCCCAAATTAAGTGTAACATAGTCCCAAATCTGTTATATTTATAGGAACCAGTTTAACATTCTAAATGTATTTAACTTTTTACTAATAATAGAAATCGACGTGAAAAACAGGTTAGAATTTTTAAATATATTAAATTTATTATTGTTAATATAATAATAATATATTATATACTATAATTACAGGGGCGGTGCTGTGATGTAGTGGTAGGCACTGTTGCCTCACAATAAGAAGGTCCCGGGTTCGATTCAAAAATGTACATTAGGTTGACTGGTGATTCTGAATTGCCCATAGGAGTGAATGTGTGTGTGAGTGGTTGTACATCTATGTGTGCCCTGTGATGGACTGGCGACTGGCAACCTGTCCAGAGTGTACTACTGACTCTGGCCCTATGTGCTTTGAGATAGGCACCAGCAAACCCCCGTGACCCCGAATTAGGGTAAAAGAGGGTAAGAAGATGAATGAATGAATGAATGAATGAATGAATGAATGAATACTAGCTGTATATTATATACTAGCTGTAGTTTTGAACTGTATTCCCAGGAGATGCTGCCTAACCATTAAACATAGTAACGATTTAACTGCACGGAACATAAATAAATTTTCCTATTCTTTTTAAAACTCTAACCCTGACGTCATTACATAATTACGTCACTTGACGAGTTTGATGTATTTCCGGAATCTCCATGGCTCTGAGTGGGCACGAGCGTTGTGTGCTGAAGTGGTTTCCGCTCACTATGTAGCAGCTGTAAACATGGCGGAGGAGCTGTTGGAGGTGGTGGAGAAGTTGCAGTCAAGGCTTTCAGAGAACCAGGAGCCTCGTAAGGTAAGAAATGGTTATTAAAACTCGGAAAGGGACTTGTTGCAGCTCATAACAGAACAAAACAATCGATAAGCTACAGGAGCAGCGACAGGGATAACAACTGAGACAAGCAGCCATAGTGCTTACGGTTAGTGCGACACTCAGCACGGTTCTTTAAATAGAGGAGCGCTGGCTAGAGTTGGCCAGCATGTACGTCTTGTCATGGTTAACAAACAAACAAACAAATAAATAAACATTAGCTACGTTTCTGACCTGGTCCGATCACTGATCGATGTGAAGGAAAGCTAATGGCTAAATGGATTTACTCATTGTTTTTTTTTTTTTTTTGTTTTTTTAATAAAATAAATCTTACAGTATCAGACAGGCCGTAAGGGATCTGATTCGACAAACCAACGACACTGTGATCAAAAAATCCCAGGAATAATAATAATAATAATGATAATAATAATAATACGCCTCTATATGTCACGAATTATTTCTCTAACCGGCAAATAATGTTGTAAATGATTGTATTGAAGTTGTCCTTTCGATAAAAGAAACGACGACAATTTTTTTGCTCAATCTTGTAATCTTTTATCATTTAAATTCTGACGTCATTCAATAATCTCTGGTTTATTTGTTGTTTATTAGCTGTTAAAAACACTAAAGAGATTGGGAGAACTGCCTATAACAGTGGACATTCTTGTGGTAAGTGGATGAACTTCTTTCTTTTCATCCCATACCAGCAATCGGGCTCAAATGTGTGGACTTCGTCAACATGGACACCAGATAAAGTTTTGGTCTTTTGCTTTGGATTTAGGAAAGTGGACTTATCGCAAAGGACAACGTTACTGGATGGAGCATTAACACAATTCATTTAGCATATGCAGTCATTACATTTACAGTATTTGGCAGATACCCTTATCCAGTGACCTAATGATTTATCCCTTTTATACTACTGAGTTATTACAGGTTAAGTGCCTTGCTTGGTGGTTACCCCCCTGCATCACACTATGGAGCACAGATGTCAAGCTCAGTTCCTTGAGGTTTGGTGCACTGCAGAATTAAGCTCCAACTTAGCGCAACACACCTACCTCTAAGTTTCAAGTATACCTAGCAAGATCTTGATTATTTGGCTCAGATGTGTTTTATTAGGGTTGGAGCTAAACTCTGTAAACTCTGAGTTTGACACCCCTGCTGTAGAGGCTCTGAGCAGCTCCTTCAGCACAAAATTGTTACACACCCACAGTGCAGGAAAGAGCGCTACCGTCCATCACTCTTACCAACAGCTATAAGACTGTATAACACATTACTGCAGTGACGTACACATATATGTTGTACACATACACATTTATGTTTGAAAACTGTTTATACCATCTGTGTTACTCTGCCTTGTTGCTTTTTGCTGATCTGACTGTTGTTGTTTCAAAGAAATTTTCCCACTGTGGTATTAATAGTCAGTCTAATTTAATCTAATCTAAAAGTTGGTGGTGCTAGATATCAAACACTGATCTTCCAATTAGCAGTCCAACACTTTAACCACTATGCTTCCACCATTTTGGTTGCTAGCAGATACCACTACCCCAATTCTCTCTTTTTAGTTCTCCCTTGAAGCTTGCAAAAGAAAAATCCTTCGCTATTTGCTTTAGTTGTCACTTCTGCAAATATCTTTAAAATGTCTGAATATCCTTGTAAAAGTGGCAGTAATGTACTTGCTTCCCATATACATATGATCTTGTACATTATGTACAAGAAAATCTACTATTTACTGGGCTTCCTGGTTTTGGTTCACATTGGCATTTCTATCTGATTTGATGCTGTTGATTTTGATGTAGTCAATGTACATGGGGTTAAATTTTGATCTTTTCATACAGGAAACTGGTGTTGGAAAGACGGTAAATTCTCTGCGCAAACATAACATTGTGGGAGAGACTGCAAAAGATCTTGTGGCCAAATGGAAGAAGCTGGTACCTCAGTCTGCAGAAAGGTAAAGACCAACTATTACTGACTTATGAGCACAGTAACAAAATTACTTTTATCTATTTCTCAGACACTTTTGTCTAGTGACTTACAAATTAGGGAAAACACATGATGCGATACGTCAAATAAGCAATATTAACATACAAGATTATTCAAATAAGCAAAAATGAATTAATTAATTCAATCAATTATTTATGTATTTATGGAGAACATTTAGTGAGGAACAGATACAAATGAAAATGTATTAATTGATCTGCTAATCTACAGAGCAAAAGAAATGAAAATAAAAAGGATTAATATCACGCAGGCAAAGTTGTGTTTTAAACAATGAATGTGATTTCACTATTCAGATCAATTCTGCTAGGCTGTCACAATGTTAAGGGCCTGATATCGCAAGGGTTCAATCACCACAATGGTTTAGTCTAAATATCCAGACAGAGAGTAGTCCAAGGCTGTCAGGTCTAAGGGATATGGGTAAATTGTGTGTAAAATGTCAGATAAATACGTTGGAATTTGGCCATGAGTCGACAACTAAACTTTTAAATTGTATTATCTTACTGGTAGTCATTGCAGGGTAGTTAAAATAAGAGTAATCTGACCATACATTACTAGTCAGCAGCATTTTGGGACCATTTAAAGATACCTTCTGCTTTTTGGGTAAGGTCAAATGTAATATCTTATCAGTTTTGAATAAGTAGATGGAATAGGTGCTTACTCCGTCCACTCCACTCACCAAACTGGTATTGCAGTACGTCTGGGAACAGTGCACCCCTCAATGATTGATCAAATCGGCAGTGGTGGATCAAATGGTTTAGGCACTTAGTTGTTTGTTGGAAAACCAAGCCTGGTTGAAAGCCCCACTGAACCCAGTCTGTCAATCTTTAATATTGTGTATCTGATCCACACATTGTCTTACAAAGCTTTAGAATTTGTTACCTTTTAGAATTAAAATTTTTAACTTTGAGTCAATTTTACCAAGTACTGTGGGCAGCAACGATAAAGTATTGTTTTAGCTGTGAAAATAAAGCACTCTCTTCTATTAGCAGACCGAGTAACACTAAAGAGGCACGTCCAGACAAGGCCAGACATTACAAGCGCACCAGAGAACCTTCTCCAGAACAACCTCCCCCTGTAGAGGATGAGGATGATGAGGAGGACTATCAACAAAACTACTCTAACTCCTCTCCACAGCACTACAGTCAACAGTACAGTCATAGAAATTTAGAGGGTTATCGATCAGAGGAATACGAAAGTCCAGTTGATGAGCCGGTACCTAGTCCTCCACAAAAGCAAACAGGACACAGCAAGTCACACAGACAACAAGCCAGCGAACCTGGCTCTCATTCCTCCAGGGAACTGCAGAGACTGAGTCAGTCAGCTCAGGTACAGATTGAGGCACAAATTCGGAGTGATAATAGGGAACAAAAAGAAATATTGTCACAGCCATCATCCAAACGCAGTTACCAGTCCTCCATACAAGAAAATAGGAAAGAAAAGAAAAGAGTTAGTGATGGTAACTATTTTTTTTATTTGGCTTTTAATTTTCATGTCATATTTATGTGGATTAGAATTAGAAATGGTAAAAATAGTAATCTGGTAGATATTTAATATATTCTTGTGGTTGTTTGCAGGCAGGGAAAAAAGAGACAAGCCAGAAGTTGAACAAGATTACGATGGAGAGTATTCCTTTGAAACGCCTACTATGTCTTTCGAATCATTTCTTACGTATGATGAACCTACTCACAGTAAGAAAAAAAAGAAACACTCCCGACCATCGCAACCTGCTACCCCCGCTGCTTCAGTATCATCCAAGTCAAGCAAAGCCAATGGAAGTAGGCCTAAACGTCCTGAGCCATCTACCGCATCAGTATCTGCACCAACTGTACCAACACAGGAGAAACGCAGGAAGGTGCGGTCCCTATGTCAATGATTATCAAAGAACATGCATGGTTGTTGGAAGAATGTTGATTATTTATTCCACTTTATTCTGTGGAAGATATTTGCTTTTTCTTTGTCAGAATATCAAATTGACTTCTTTTCCCACATTGTAGGTTATACCACAAATTATTGATGTGGTGCCTGCTCTTCCTGACATTCCTTTGCCAGCTATTCAGCCCAACTACAGACCCCTGCCCTCAATAGATGTTACTCCACTCTCCCCACAGAGACGCAAAGGTTGAATTTGCCTTGTTTTGTTATGCTTATTTCTTGAAAGCACACAGTTTATCAACTGTATGCTGCAAAGAAGAAACTTCCTTAAATCTATGTTTGAGTTTGCTTGTTTTGTCTGGAATTTCCTCTAGTTTCCATTGCATATGATGAAGAGGATTCTGGATTTACTGGGCGGCGTTTCAACTCTAAAATGGTGGTGTACTCTGGATCAAAGACCTCTTGCTTGCCTAAGATGATGACCCTATATGAGCAGTGCATTAGAGTCCTGCAGAACAATATTGATTGTGAGTAACGTTTTCAAAATTAGTTGTGCAGGACAGATGGTTAACAAAGATTGTACATTTTTGTCCTTTGCACAGTGTTCCAGAGATTCTGGTTTCTCTGTTTACAGCTAGGCTTCATGTTATACACCATCTGAGCCCCCTGTCTCTGCTTCCTCAAAGGAAGATGTGGTGGTGGTGGTGTTGATGTTATTGAGGAGATCCTCAAAGTATTCCCTCCACTGCCCAACAATGTCCCCCTTTGAAGTCAGCAGATTCCCACCACCACTGTAAACAGTGTTGGCAGGGCACTGCTTTCCTCTCCTGAGTCGTCGGGCAGTTTGCCTGAATCTCTTTGAAGCCAAACATAGCCTCAACGAACTCCTCCCAGACCCGAGTTTTTGTCTCCACAACCACCCACTGCAGTCTGTTTAACCTGCCAGTAACCCTCAGCTGCTTCAGGGGTCCCACAAGCCAACCATGCTCGGGGGACAGCCTCGACAGACACCAGAGACCTTATGACCACAGCTCAGAGCAGCTGCATCAACAATGGAGGTGGAGAACATGGTCTACTCTGACTCAATATCCCCAGCTTCCCTCGGTATCCGGTCATAGCGCTGCCAGAGGTGAGAGTTGAAGTTCCTTCTAACAGGAGATTCTGACTGGCAGGCGTTCCCAGCGGACCTTTACAATACATTTGGGCCTGCCAAGCCTGTCTTGCTTCCTCCCCGCCATTGGATCCAGATGATCAGTTGACAGCTCCGCCCCTCTTTTACCCTTATGTCCAATACATACGGCCGGAGATCAGATGAAACAAACAGTGAGAGACCTATCCCGAAGGCCTCTCTCAAGAAGTTGGGTGGACTGTGCATGAAAGTGAGCCCAACTATCGAGTTGGTGCCTTTCTACCTCCTGCACAAGCTAAGGATCTTTCCCCCCAACGAGAGGTTGGCCCAACATTACTCCTTTGGGCTGGACCTGGCCAAACCCGTGGGGTAAGACCATCGGGCGCTCTTACACAAGCCCCAACCCCATGCATGGCTCTAGGGTAGGGCCCCGGTTGCGCCATACCGGGTGACGTCACTGGCCTTGTTCTTATTAAATCCATTAAGCGCCTGTTTGTCTTGGGAGACCCGACTATGAGCATGTAACCCCCGACAAAATAGCTCCTAGGATCCTTCGAGCACTCAAACCCCTCCACCATGATAAGGTGGCAATCCTTTGAGAGGGCAATACAGTGCATGACAAAAATATCCTCAATTTGTCAAACAATCCGTCTTAAAGAACACTTTACTTTACAGATTGAAGCTGCTACAGTCATGATTCCATGACGCTGCTTCAATATGCAGCTTGTGTAGAAAAGGTATCAGCTGTCTGTAGGATTCATTAAACCTGCTATTATATAGCTGCCTAAAAATCCATTTTCTATTATTATTATTATTAACTCCCAATAATGTCACGGTATTCTATAAACAAGAGTCAAAGGGACAAAATTGTGGGCAAAAATAGAAATATGCTTTTTGGATGGGGTTACATTATTCTATGAGCTTGTACATGAAGATAAAAAAGAGCAGATTCTGCTTTTCTCTTGAATGCATTCTGACACGGGAACTTGCATCAGGCAAATTCACCAACATCATATGTGTATAAGCCCAACAGAAAACAATTTATTTGGCTGCAGTCTGAAAGAGTTAAGCTCTTGTTCTGACTTTTAGAGAATAATCATATTACATATGTTTGTGTGCATTTTTGTTGTCTTTATTTTGTCTGGGTTTCAAATGCTTCATTGTTGACTAAGAGTCTGACAAGCAAATGTTTCTCTATAGCAATTGATGAAGTTGGTGGTGTGCCTTATGAGATTTTGGAGCCTGTGTTGGAAAGATGTACTCCAGAACAGTTGTACCGCATTGAACAATGTAACCAGGTATTTGCAGATTAACAAACAATCAGAAATGCTTTAGTTAACTGGTAAGGTTTTTGGAGGTTTATAACTACAACTGGTTACACTTTCTCCAGACATTTATAGAGGAATCAGATGAGCTGTGGATGCGACACTGCCAGCGGGATTTTAAGCGGGACTCTCCTCAAGAGTATGAGACTTGGAGAGAGTTGTATCTGCGTTTGCATGACGAACGGGAGGAGCGTCTTCGCAAGCTTACACAGAACATTAGCTCTGCCCATGCTAATAAACCCAAAGGTATTGACTAATCCTTAATTCCTGTATAGTATGTATTAATGAAAAGTTGGAATTTGATAGTAGGAATTCTTTGTACTCATGATTTATTTCTGTTCAGGAGCTTAATCTAATTTGTAATTAAACTAATAAAATCCACTGTATAAGAGCAATCTATAGAGGTTCTTTTTCTGATTGAGTAAAAAAAATAGTTTATGCCCATGATAGCATCAGATTCCTTTTCTTGCTGTTATGTTCGGTTAAGTCTGTTCCCATGAACAAGCTTTAGGTTCCTGCTATTTGACTGAAGGGGTGGAATACCTTATTGTTTGTGATACCTTATTTGTCTTAGCTAAATGTCAAGTTGTAAATTTGTTCTCAACAAGTATTTTCCATTTAAAGTGGGTTGTATAGAATATTTGCTAAAAATGAATCCATGTGTTCCTCTGACAGGTCGTCAAGTAAAGATGGCTTTTGTAAACTCTGTTGCTAAGCCCCCTCGTGATGTTCGAAGGAGGCAAGAGAAATTTGGCACTAAAAACGGCTCGACCAGTACCAGTGTTAGTGCCTCGGCTCCCATCCCTGTCAAGTAAGTAAACTCTAAATTGGCTTTCATATTGTGGAATGCAGATGCACATTTATTGTTTATTGGTTTAGATCATGATAGATGTGAGATTGAAAGCCTACAAAATTCTGATTTTAGCATATGTAAAATGTGCATGTTTTATCCTCTGATTTTTATTTTTTTTCATTCATTCATCTTCTGACCCGCTTATTCCCGATTCCGGGGTCACGGGGGTCTGCTGCGCCTATCCCAGCACACATGGGGCGAGAGGCAGGGGTACACCCTGGACGGGTCG
>JAOTRA010000022.1:5222990-5243520 GCA_026260255.1 Pseudolaguvia tuberculata
ATCACCAATCCACCTAATCTGCATGTTTTTGGACTGTGGGAGGAAACTGGAGCACCCGGAGTAAACCCACGCAAGCGTGGGGAGAACATGCAAACTCCGCACAGAAAGATCCCGGCCCGGGATGCGAACCCAGGACCTTCTTGTTGTGAGGCGAATGTGCTAACCACTACGCCGCCCCCTATTATTTTATTTTTATAAATAGAAAATGCTTTTCTTGTCTGCTGTGAAATTACAATATAGTTTGTTTTATTTATGCATTTAATATAGTTATTGTAGTGTATATAAATGCTGTTCAAGTGCATTTGTAGTATTTGTTAATACCAGTGCGGTGCGGTTAATGTCTGATGAGGCACTGACAACAGCACAGTCAGATTTAAAAATGTATGAACCCTACAGAGGAGCTTATTCAACATATGATTGGCAACATTTAATGCATTTTATTTAAAATTTTAACATCTTTTACATATACAAACTGTAGCATACAAAAAAAGAACTTTAAAAAAGTTGATGATAAAAAATAAACACTGCATTATATACACCAGCTGAACTAATTAAATTTAATTCATATAGTAAGTGTTGAAACATTTTAATAGTGACATTCAGAGGGACATCAAAACAGTCTCACTGGATAGCACCAGCACAGTATAGGGATTGTGAAATCCACGGTGAGGCTCAGCATTGGGAGCTTGCTTCTTCTTCTTGTGAAGTCTTGTGATGGTAGAGAGAGCTTGATGGTACTAAAGCAGCTCACAGACAAGTTTGTACTGCTCTCAGAATTAAAAGCTATTAAAGTGCCACATAATTTTGTTTGCGTGCCATTTACGTGCCTGAAAAATGATAATTGTTAATAAGCTCTGAACAGTAATGCTTAATATATATTCATTTCAGAATCCGAGCACCAATGCCATATAGCTCCTACAGTCAGCCAAGCGATGAAGGCCAGCCTTCCGCCAGTAGTACTCCAGAGCCATCTTCTTCATATGCTCCAAGCAGCAGTGCTGGCTCTAGAGACAAACCACAGGTCAAAAGTAAGTAAACAATAGTTAAATCATTATTATTTCAAATAATCTAAAGTAAGTGCAGCTGCTGATTTGTGTAACATCCTTAAATTTTTTTTCCAGAAATTGCTCCTATGATGGCTAAAACTATCAAAGCTTTTAAGAACCGGTTTTCCCGGCGGTGAAGGAAAATGAAAACCATTTTATGTTTTAATGAGTATAAAGTCTGTTCTCGTTTTAAATTAACGCTTAAAGCTGCAACGCCTGTGTTCCTGTTTCCTTTTTAATTTTAATTGTGGATATGCAGATCACTGGAAAACAAAGAAACAAACTTGAGGACTTCTTGGCATAGGATGTGGTTGTGTTCCCCACTTTCCAATGACTTACACACTGTACAGTACACTACAATAGGACCTATGATCAATTTTTATTTTTGATGATTTGATTTATTTTGGCATTCTGCTTGGGACAGAAGATTATTAACTGTGTGCTTGTAAGTGTTTGTTGTTTTAATTTAATGTTTCTTTACAATCATGGAAACGTGAAAGCAACAAACCATAAGAAGTGAGAGGAACCAGGTCCATGAGGAAAACTCAACACATCCTTTTGACTATTTATTTAAATCCATGGCTCTGGCAACCCTGAATTTGGGTAAATGGGATATTAGGACGACGATCAAAATAATTTTAATTCATTTTAATAATGTTATATGAACATTTTTAATAAAAATGTACGTATCCCTTGAGTTTGTCTTTTTTCCCTCTTTAAAGCTCTTTTTAAGCACTTTGTTTTTCAAAAATACTATTTAATGTAATTACCCAGAGTTTGTAAAGAAAACTTAATTAAATACGGTTGTTACTAGAACTCAACGTTAAACTGAGAAATGCGCACAATGTGACGTCACCTTGCGTATAAATTAAGCGACGCTAGCCGTCTAACTGCCCAATCAGAATTTAAAATATATATATATATTTTAGAGGCATTAAATTGGGCAGTCAAAGGTTTAGTTTGAGTGTAAAAGTACTTTTTGTACCGTTTTGGCAGACCCTACACTATGTCTGGGCATGGACACGGGTGTTGTGAAGATGATCATGAACCCGCTGAGCGCGGTGTGGAATATGGCCTATACACACGCATTGACATAGAGAAGGTGCAGTGTCTCAATGAGAACCGAGATGGAGACGGAAAACTAGTGTTCAAACCATGGGATCAGCGTACAGATCGAGAAAAGGTACGTAAATCAAATCAACCTAGTTCTGCTAAACCCCACGAATAAACTAAGGCGAAAACATTGTTGGATCAAAGGCTGTCTCCAGAGCTGTTATATCACTACACTGCTTCTATGCAGGATGGAGCTGTGTCTAGTATACAGGGTAGGGGATTAAAGGTCTTGCTCAGGGGCCCACGGTGGTGGCTTAGTGGTGCTGGGAATCGAACCCCTGTCTTCCACCACTTCCCAAATTAGGGTTAGAGCTATGGTAAAGCGCCTCTGTAGGTTTTTGCTCAAGGACCCAACAGTGACTGACTGGCGGTGGAAGGGCTTAAACTCTGGTATTCCTGGTCTTTAGATCAAGAACTCAGGCTGGCGGTGGAGGGGCTTAAACCCTGGTCTTCCTGGTCTTTAGGTCAAGAACTCAGGCTGGCGGTGGAGGGGCTTAAACCCCGGTCTTCCCGGTCTTTATATCAAGAACTCAGCACCTCAACCATTTGAGCCACCACTGCTATTTCAAGTCTGTATCAATTGACTGATAATATTCTTAAATATACTATTAAACAGGGTCACTGCTAACAATTTTGGACTCTATAAAAATTAGATTGGGCACACGCCCATTCCACAGTTACTATTCATAAAATTCATTCATTCTTCATCTAAACTCTGCACAGACCCCTTGCCTGAGGGTTGAACCTTCTTAACTGTGCTAACCAGTACACCACCAATGTATTTTAGTCAGTCCCTGATTATGTACAATACATAAACAAATTAGGTTTAGATTGAAAAAATTTTGGTAAAACATTAATTTATTTATAAAAACTTAAAAATATATAAGTATAAATAGGACAGTTAATTAAATATATTTTAAATATATTTTCTTTAGTTTTATTGTAATTATCAACTATTAATATTTTTAGATTACTTGCAATGTTTGTAATATTACTGAAACATTTTAGGCAATTAGTGACTTCAGATTAGTCAGATTAGTTTACCATTTATACTGTACACATATTAAAAACATGTTTATTATACTGAGGACCGTTTTCCTTTTTGTTCTTGACATATAAATCTGTATGAACAGGGGTGCTGCTAAGTTGGAAGAATTCTAAAGGCACATGTACTTTGGTGGTTTCCAGAGATCTCTTTTTAATAATAACAGTATGTTAGGGGGCCTTCCATCTTATGTTCTTTCATTGGCCCCGAAATAGCTAGCCGCTTGCTGTGTATGAATCACTCATACATCTAATCAACTTTGTTGACACACAGAATGAGCACTATACAGTTAATATGGTTTTAGCCTTCATTTGCAGTCTGAGACTATCCGTGAATTTTCTGTGTTTGCTGACTTATATTACTGAAAAACCTCTGTGATCATATGTTTATATAATTTTTCAAAACCATGTAGTTGTTTAATCTGTTATTATCTGTCATTTCTAGTTTGTAGAAAGTGACGCTGATGAGGAACTTCTGTTCAATATCCCGTGAGAATTTTTCTGCACTCGTTCACACATGAATATTATGTTCATTATTTGAACCATCTTAAAATTTTCAATCTGGTCTTTCTTGTTTATTCAGATTTACAGGAAATGTAAAATTGAAAGGGATTATCCTTTCTGGAGAAGATGACGAGTCACATCCAGCTGAAATCCGACTGTAACTGAAGTAGATTTGAATTGAGTCTTTGGGTGGAACATGATTTTTACTTGGTGGCATTTAATGTCATTCTTTGTGCAGATACAAAAACATACTGCAGATGTCATTTGATGATACAAGCAGAGAGCCAGAACAAGCATTTCGTCTTAACAGAGATCCACTGGCTGAACTTGAGTATCCAACAAAGTATGTTTCACAGTTTGTAATAATAAAAACAGTACAGTACAACATATAGTGAAATGCTTTTCTTCGCATATCCCATCTTATTAAGTTGGGGGTCAGAGCGCAGGGACAGCTATTGTACAGTGCCCCTGGAGCAGGAAGGGTTAAGTCTCTTGTGGTGGACATTGTTTCCTCTTGTTCAGTGACACATTCAATATTGAATGGATTTAATTTTTTCCTGCTTTTCTAACAGGATTGCTCGTTTTTCCAATGTCCAGCACTTATCTATTCATATTTCTCGAAACTTTGGAGCCGATTCTACTCGCGTTTACTACATTGGACTTCGAGGCGAATATACTGAGGTATTTATACTGGTCTTTAATATAACTGACTGGTATTAATCATAAATAGCCACCTTTTTATTTGTACTTATTTTCTTGATTGTACTAATACTGCTGCAGAATTAATTAGATTAATAAACCTAAATAAACAGGTTCTCGAGCCACTAAAAGGTATTGGTGCATCCCCTGTTGAAATCCTATTGCTTATTACCATAGCGTAATACTCCAAATAGAAAATATTTTTTGTTGGATCAAACCACACTTAGCAGAACATCACAAGCGTTTTGTTTTTCATAAACATAGTTATAGCTGCTATGTTTTTTTTTCTTCTTATGCAGGCTCACAGACATGAAGTGACAATCTGTAACTACGAAGCAGCAGCAAATCCAGCAGACCATAAATTGGAAGCTGTTACTCAGCAGACACAATTTATTTCATGATAAACTATGCCTACTTGAATTGTCCAAGTTGAGACTAATTAGGTGTGGATAAATGTTGACATTTATTCTATCAAAAATAAGAATATTTTATGTTTCTAAAGGTGATCGATCATGCAGAGTTGTTCAGTTGAAACATTTTGTGTACCAATAAATATTCAAAGATGAAAAAAGCATTTGTTGCATTCATTTTAAAACAAACCTACACAGATTAAAGGACAATGGCGTCGTCCAACAGGAGGAGGAGCTGGAGGAAACACAGGAGGAGGAGTTGGAGAACAGACAGGAGGCGGAGCTAGAGGAAAGAGGAGGAGGAGCTGAAGGAAAGTCAGAAAGAGAAGCTAGAGGAAGACTGGAGGAGGAGGAGCTGCAGGAAAGACGGGAGGAGGAGTTGGAGGAAAGAGTAGGAGCTGGAGGAAAAGAGTTGGAGGACAGACAGGTGGCGGAGCTAGAGGAGGAGGAGCTGGAGGAAAGTAAGGAAGAGAAGCAGGAGGAAAGTCAGGAAGAGAAGCTGGAGGAAAGACGGGAGGAGGAGCTGGAGGAAAGACAGGAGGAGGAGCTGGAGGTGGCAGAGTTGAAGATGTTGAGATTTTCATTGGGAGTGTCGAGGATGGACAGTAATAGAAATGAGTTTATTAGAGGGACAGTGCGTGTAGGATGTTTTGGAGACAAGGTGAGGGAGGACAGGTTGAGATGGTTTGGACATGTGCAGAAGAGGGACATTTATACAGGTAGTTATGGTGAAAATGGCAGATGTAGAGGACAGAGTAGGGTGGAGAAGAGCGATCCACTCTGTGTGGGTGGGGTGGGGTGGGGTGGGGTTGGGTTGATCCTGGCCCTGCGATGGACTGGCGAACTGTCGAGTGTCCCCTGTCTCTCGTCCTATGTGTGATGCGATAAACTCAAGGGGTCACTGATTATTCGTGACCCCGAATTAGCGGGTTAGAAAATGAATGAATGAATGAATGAATGAATGAATGAATGAACGAAACTCTTTTCGATAATTGTAGATGGAAAAGAATAAGTAGATAAGAATAGATGGGTGTGCGCTGCAGTTGACGTCACTTCAATGTTCCCCGCCCATCTCCGGCACAAGCAGCGGAAGTTCCGTTGTGACCTGGGATAGCAAGCGGTAAGTGTCTGAATTTACTGCGCTTGGCCTTGATTTTTATTTACAGTTAAATTCAGTGTAATTTAAAAAATGTTGTTGTTGTTGTTATGGTTGTGCTAGTAAACAGGTTAAGGAAGAAGCGAAGTGTTGCTTGGAGGCGACAACTCTGCTTCTGCAGTAGCTAATGCCGTGCTAGTACAGATAGAACAGGATTAGCCAGACAATACAGTCAGCTAGCTGCAGTTTTCAATAACTGGGTTCTTCAGGAGAACGTGGATCTGAAAGGTTAATCAGGATTAAGCTGTTAGCTGCTACCTGAACAATGATGTCGGTTTGCTGTTTAGATGAATAAACCGGCACGATTAGCTTTCCCCATCCCGCTGTTTTCCATGTCCTCTTCCTTTTAGTTTGAATAGTAAATGAATGACCGCTTAAACGCGATCGGCTGCGGATAATTATTGATCTAGAAACTGGTGGTCTGTAGCCGTTTTGTGGTATTGAAGTACACAGTATAGTGATTGGATTACAGGCCCAGATTCGATCTGGTTAAGGGTGTTTATAATGATGCTGTGAATATTTAGGGGTGGCCGATAATCATGTCGAATTTATGAATAACTGTACATGTTGACTACCACTTATTTCCTTAACAAACGCACAATTTCTAATCCGTACTTTTTTCGTGCTATTTATGCTCATGTGAACCCGAGCTGCAACGAGCGATTGTTGTTGTTTTTAAAGTAGATTAGTCAGCGATTATTATAGCGATTAATCGTTATTATTTTAGCATACGCATGATGTAAATCCTTTTTTTTAATCATCAGCTAGCTCCACACTAACTGCAGAGTTGATTTTATAAAAAGAAAAAAATCTAGTTACATCTCTGTAATGCGACACTAACGATTATAATTTGTTATACTGTTAAGATGTTTGTTGAAAGCAGATAAAATTAATGTTATGTGATTGAAATTTCATTCATTCATTTTCTTACCCACTTATTCCCTAATTCGGGGGTCTGCTGATGCCTATCTCAGCACAGATAGAGAGAGAGGCGGGGGTACACCCTTGACGGGTTGCCAGTCCATCTCAGCGCCACACATACAAACAACCACATACACACACATTCGCTCCTATGGACAATTTAGAATCATCAGTCAACCTAATGTACATGTTTTTGGAAAACGGAGTACTCTGAGGAGACTCACACAAGTGTGAGGAGAACATGCAAACTTGGCACAGAAAGATCCTCTGCCCTGGAATCGAACCCGGGACCTTCTTGTTGTGAGGCGACCATGCTAACCACTACACCACAGCGCTGTACACTGATTGCAATTTAATGTAAATGAAAGCATTCAGATGAGTGAAAAATTTGTAATTTCTACATGTAAAGTTAATTTATATAAAAGGTTCTGCACAATGTATAAAATAGCTTTTTTCACATACACTGCTGTAATGCCGTGTTTACATTAAATGTGAATTGAGATCAAACTGCTAGTCACCAGCAAAAATAGTTTTTATTGACACCAATGTCACGTAATTGTTTCATCCCTAATACACCAGAACATTTCTTTAATAAGACTTCAATGCGAAAATTGTTAATGTAAAGCCTTTTATATTTGTTTCTTGTTCTTTTGAAACTAATGGAAGTCAGTTGAAGTCTTGTGATGGTAGAGAGAGCTTGATGGTACTAAAGCAGCTCACAGACAAGTTTGTGCTGCTCTCAGAATTAAAAGCTATTAAAGTGCCACATAATTTTGTTTGCGTGCCATTTACGTGCCTGAAAAATGATAATTGTTAATAAGCTCTGAACAGTAATGCTTAACTTTAACCATTCATTCATCTATCTTCTTACTCGCTTATTCCCATATCCGGGGTCCCAGCGGTCCCAGCGCATCGGGTGAGAGGCGGGGGTACACCCTGGACGGGTCGCCAGTCTGTCTCAGGGCAACACATAGACAAAAAAAAACCATTCACACACACATTCACTCCTATGAACAATTTAGAATCACCAATCCACCTAATCTGCATGTTTTTGGACTGTGGGAGGAAACCCACGCAAGCACAGAACATGCAAACTCCGCAGAAAGATCACAGAAAGATCCCGGCTCGGGATTCGAACCCGGGACCTTCTTGTTGTGAGGCGGCTGTGCTATCCACTACGCCACCGAGCCGCCTAATCGTTACGAATATATATATTTAATATGTCTAAGATGCGAGTCTAAAATTACAATGTTAATGATCCTAGTTTTCTGTTAAACAAAGCAGGTGAGATTTTCTGGATTAGGCAGTAAAAACCGTCCACCTTATTTCCATGATGCATTTACATTCTGAACACTCGCTTGTGCTTGCTTAACTGTAAGTTAAACTGTCGTGAAAGCCTAATAATGTCCAAAATTTAAACATTAACTTCTTTCTACTTTAATTATTAGCATGTTGGTAAGTATTATGTTTCCCATAGCTGTTTAACTGGTATGGTGAATACTAATTGATGAGGCTGCCCAGTCCCTGTTTCTGATCAAGTAGAATAGATACATTTCCTTTTATTATGGCATTCATCCTTTGATGGACTGGCGCCCTGCCCAGAGTGTACCCTTCCTGCCTTTCACCATTCAGAGATCTGGGATAGGCTCCAGCAGACCCCCACTGACCCCGAATTAGTGAATAAGGGGCTAAAGAAGACAAAGGGCTGATGTCAGGGCTGTGTTACCTGGAATATAATATAAGGGTGGCTTAAGATGTTGGACTAATACCAGAAAGACTGCGGTTCGATTCCCTGCACTATCATGATTGCTCAGTGTAAAAGATGAAATGTAAGGATAAAAGAGATAAATGTAATTTGCTGTATATAAGTGTCTGTAAAATGCTTTAAATGTAAAAGAAGCTGTTTTCTGAAAGCACCCTTCTAGTGTATGTGTGGGAACAACATGTCTGTGCCGCTGCTTGCTGAGGCTGTGACCGTGTCTGGGACGGAGAAGGAGACTGCTGCGGTGAGAAAAAGAATTAATTGTATAGATCCACGTGTTTTTTGAATACAGAATGTTAGTGATTCGACTGCGCAGTAGTTTAAAAATACATTTAATTGGATTCATTTACAAAGTTTTTGGGATTAAACGCAGTAATCTAAAACTACAGCAATGCAGTAGCTAAAAAATAAATGTTTTATTAGATATTAGCCATAGTGTTTAATTGATCTGAACTTTATCTGATAACCTGAAAGAATTCTTAAGAGCTTTGACAGACTTTTATTTATTATTTAGGTGATCTTTCTTCATGGGCTTGGAGATACCGGGTAAGTTCTGACTTTGCAGCTGTACGTTCTGACTTGGCAGTTAAGTTATATACAGTAAAATGAATAAGTATTTGATCACCATGTGATTTTGCAAGTTCTCCTATGTAGAAATCATGGAGGGGTCTAGAATTTTCAGCATATGTGCATTTTTACTGTGAGAGACAGAATCTAAAAATAAAATTCCAGAAATTATATTGTATGATTTTTTAAAAACAATTTATTTGTAAATTTCTGTGTCAAATAAGTATTTGATCACTTGCGTCAAAAGAAAATTTGGTACAGACTCCATTAACAATTACAGAGGGCAAACGGTTCCTGTAGTTCTTCACCAGGTTTGCACACACCGCAGGATTGATTTTGGCCCACTCCTCCATACAGATCTTTTCCAGATCTGTCAGGTTTCTGGGCTATCGCTGAACAACACGGTTTCAGCTCCCTCCAAAGATTTTCTATTGGATATAGGTCTGTAGACTGGCTAGGCCATTCCAGAACCTTGATATGCTTCTTACAGAGCCACTCCTTGGTTTTCTTGTCTGTGGGCTTTGGGTAATTGTCATGTTAGAAGACCCAGCAATCTTTAATGCTCTGACTGAGGGAAGAAGGTTTTACCCAATATCTCACAATACACTTCCTCATTCATCCTCTCCTTAATACAGTGCAGTTGTGCAGAAAAACACCCCCAGAGCATGACGCTTCCAACCCTATGCTTCACTGTAGGTATGGTATTATTAGGATGATACTCATTCTTCTTCTTCCTCCAAACATGGCGAAGGGAGTTAAGACCAAAAAGTTCTTTTTTGGTCTCATCTGACCACAGTGTGGGGGATCAAATACTTATTAACCTCACTGTGTATATATATTTTTTTACCCGCTTATTCCCTAATTTGGGGTCTGCTGTTGCCTATCCTTGTGCGCATAAGTCAAGAGGCAGGGGTACACCATGGACAGTTCGCCAGTCCATCGCAGGGCCACATATACAAACAACTACACACACATTCACACCTATAGGAAATTTTGACTCACCAAACAACATAACATGCATGTCTTTGGACAGTGCGAGGAAACCAGACTACCCACGAATCAAACCTGGGACCTTCTTGTTGTTTCAAATGAATAAAAATTGTAAAAAATATCAGATTCTGTTATTCGATAGCGGCAGGATGAAAGCCAACATGTTTCTTCTTAGTTTTTGTTTCCTAATGTAAACATCATGATGCAACATGTGCACTGAATCCATCCAATCTCTTCATTAAAATTACATTTTTACATTGTCATTCAAATTTCTTGTTCTAATTCATAACTTTGCACTTTTAATTAATTACTTTTAATTGCATTTTTTAAGATGTTGAGGAGAAAAATAACATTTAATGTGTGACACAATTATTTCCGGCTATGTTTCTAAAATTATGCCTTCTTTTTTTATTTTTTGAAGACATGGCTGGGCTGATGCCATGACATCCATTAGGCTGCCCTATATAAAGTACATCTGTCCACATGCGTAGGTATCTGGAATGGTCCGGGATTAATGGCTTTAATTAGAAAGTGGGGTAATAACTCAATTATTGATAAATAGATTTAAGTGCTTTTAAATCCTTTGTGTTTGTTTTGCAAGATTTTACAAATAACAGTAAAAAATATAAATATATTGTTAAAGATTGTTAATATAACATTTGTTATAGTAAACCCAGTACAGTCAATTTCTACAAATACAATAGGAAATATATATTATGAGGTTGTTATTCTTAATGAAATAAGTTAAATAAATTAATTGTATAAAAAGTACATTGTAGTATATTATTATAATTTATGTTTCATCCTATAGACCCAGAATCCCAGTTACACTCAATATGAAGATGACCATGCCCTCATGGTAAGACATTTCACATTGTCAATGACAGTCAAGCATAAATATTTCTTTACAATTTATTACATTTCATAATATATTGACAAATTTGATTATTTTTTTTAGGTTTGATCTCATGGGCCTAACCCCAGAAGCTCCAGAGGACGAAGCTGGCATTAAGAGAGCAGCAGAGAATAGTGAGTAAGCAAAACCTCATTAGACTGTAGAGACAGATTTTGTGTAGTTTACCAACCAAGCTAAATTTGTTTGCTCTAAACTTTATATGTGTAGACTTGATGTTTCATTTGTAATGTTTAAATTTTCTGACCAAAGACTTTTCCCCCCCTCCCCCTTCTGAAGTCAAGGCCATTATTGACCATGAGGCAAAAAATGGTATACCTCCTAACCGTATTCTTCTGGCTGGATTCTCTCAGGTGAGTCAAACCGCTGCCTGGTCATCCCATGCCATGCTATAATTGGTATTGTTTGTAGGGCTGTGCAGTATATATTTTAAATTATAAGATATCGCAAATGGTTAATAATCCAATAATGCAATAATGTTTGTGATAAATGATTAATTAAATACTTCAAATCATGATATCTGGTCAACGTTTTATGTGAATGCAGATTGTAACATTGCCGACATACTGATGTTAGTTGGGATATGTGTGTGCAAGCATTCAACAGTCAACAAGTGATGAAGTTTCATAGCAAGTTAATTTGTTGGGTAAAACCTCCTTCCCTCAGTCAGAGCATTTACCATTATCAGAATAAGGTGTATAATCTTTTCTTTTGTCTGTTCAACAGGGCGGTGCTCTATCACTGTACACTGCTCTCACCTGTCAGCAGAAGCTAGCAGGCGTAGTTGCATTAAGTTGTTGGTTACCACTTCATAAGACCTTTCCACAGGTATGCAATTTCTGAGCTGTGCATGTTTTACATGTTTTATTGATGCACAGGTTTATTTAATATTGTTGTTATATTTAAAAATGTTAGATATGGGATACAGACAAAACCTTTCTTGTTAAACATCAAATTTAAACAGATTAGGCCATTTGAGCAAAAATGTTGTTGCTTTATTAGGCAGCAAGTAACAGCGCAAACAAAGACATCCCCATTCTACAGTGTCATGGTGAGATGGACCCGATGATTCCATCTCATATTGGAGCCATGACAGCTGAGAAGCTCAAGACCATTGTGTCTCCACAGAAAGTCACCTTCCGCACTTATCCAGGGCTCATGCACAGCTCTTGCCCTCAAGTAAGTGTCGTTTAATGTAGTATATAATAAACTGTGATTCAGTTTCAGTCTTTTTATGTCAAGCTCTATTTACTATACTCTACTTCCGTTAATGCTCTCTGGGTTTGTGCGCAGGAGATGTCGGATATGAAGGAATTCATTGAGAAGCAGTTGCCCAGGATCTGACCCTACTGTGACCCTTGTTTGACGACCTCTCACCTCTGACCTGCCATTCTCCCACAAGGAAACAGCCATAAGCGTTCCCAATTTCTACCGCATCCATCCAGCCCTGCAAACAAAGGCATCTACATCTCCCTGCACAAAAAATGTGAAGACGTTTCTACATTGGTGTTTCATGCCTTTTGGCTTTGTAAACTCGCATTCAGTTGACGGACAGTTATTTACAATTAATACAGGATGTAATGTTCCGTGCACTGTCCAAGATGGGCAGATCTTTTCATCAGTAGTGCCTCACCATATTTGGGACAATCGCTGGCTTCATTATACATTCCCATCAACACTTAAATGTTAATCCATTTCTTTTCACATTAATTCTCTCTCCCTACTGTGACCCTTGTTTGACGACCTCTCACCTCTGACCTGCCATTCTCCCACAAGGAAAACAGCCTCTCTCCTTCCCTCTCCTTCTCTATTTTTCTCTGCTTATTTCTCTCTCTGTCTCTTGATGAGGACATTGTTCTGCCAAAACTTAACTGTTGCCGTCTGGAGTGATTCATGCTACACCGCAATGCATGCTGCTCTCAGTCTGTGATGGCAGGGGTAAGGAGGAAGAACACCATGTTCCTTCCGGTGCTCTGTTTTAGCCTGAATACTTTCTTTTGGGTTTAATACAGTTGAAATTAAACTTAAAACTGCTGAAATAAACCAAATTAATAAACTGTCAATTTTCCGTCACCCTTTTTTTTACCGAAAGCAAAATTTCCATCATGAAATGCTGGTTGGAGGTGTACAAGCGCTTAAACATAATTCACATTTTATTACCATTAATAACCAAAAACAGTCATCATTTTTTGGAAAAAGTGTGAGTCATAGAAAAATCTGTTTTATTAGTATGCATCACTCCAGGTGGCATCATTTCAGACCCCTTTGTAGAAAAGTCTTTTCCAACCACTATTATTATTATTGACCACCAGATAAGTCAGTAAAATGAGGCCACCTTTGAGGGTTTGGGTAGGAAAAATAAGCCAAATTTTGTTACTGATGTGCATGAATCGGGCAACATTAATCGGAGGATGTTTCTGTGGTGTGATTGGGAGGATTGTTTAATTAAATTTTTATGCCTTTGTCATATATAATAACATTACCATTAATAGGTAAAAGGTCAGGGTTACAAAAGCTAAACGACAAAAAAAAAACACCACAATGCGAAGGTCTTTCTTTAATTGAATAACAAAAGAAACTTTACTCTATTTGGATTCATTAATTAGATGCAGTGGGAAAAGAAGGATATGGTTTACAAACTTAGTTCATCTCTTTTATCGTTATATTTGCCTGTTAAATAATTAACTTTTAAGTGTTTAAAGCCGTTAGATGAAATAATAAAAACAGATTAGTTGTTTGTTATTTCTTGCTTCACTTTCAGCTTCAGGCCTCTCTCAGTATTACTAAATGGTGTGACCTTTTCCTACATGTCCTGTGGTTTTTTGGCTTCTGCTCTTATTCGGCTTTTAGCATCTCTCTTTACTGGTCATGTCTACTTACATTATGTTGCATCTTTGGGTTCTCAAGCCTTGAATGTTGTATGGGTTGGGATGTGGTGAACTCAGGCTGTGCTTGTTAAGCAGGAAAAGAGTTCTGTCATAATCATTAATGATTAATTTTTAAGTTTGCGCTGTACTGTCATCTCTGTGTTAATTTGATTGAATGTGCTAAGGGACAGTTGGTTCTTGAACATTTTCTCTGAACACTGGTTGGATAATATGTGGAATAAATAATGCAAACTGCAGCAATATAAGAGTCTTGAAGATTTGTTTGTCTTTATTTGTGCTGTAATATGCGTATACTTTATGCCAGTGGCGGATTGCTCATTTGGTACTTAGGCCTTTGGTACTAGGGACTATTCCATCAGAAAAAACGTTCAGCACGCATGTAGTATTAGGATGTAGGTGCTTAGAATACAGTAGGTTACAGCACTCCTGGCGCAGAAAAGTATTAAGAGCTTGAACAATAGCCGCTTGGACAAGATTGTGCTTTAACTCCTCATTTCGTCTTTCAACACACCATAGTGAGCTGGGATCAGCATTAGCAGCCCCGTGACCCCGAATCACAGAATAAACGGGTAAGATGAATGAGAAAGTATAAAAGTATCGATTTAATTTGGTATATACTTTAAATTCAAACAATTAAGGATAGAGGGTTAATTGATCTTTAATTATAAAACTGTTTTAATTACAGGTTTAAACGATATTTTACAGCTTATATTATTCAAAAAGACAGCGCTCCTGTCTTTTATTTTGAAGTCTGTGCTGCATGACCCGGAAGTTAAAACCTGGAAGCTTTTTTTGCGTTTTGCCGGTACTCGGATCGCGGTTTATTTGTTTATAATGTTTATGCTGAAGTGTTTAGATTAATTCGGTGTTTATGGTATGATTTACTGGCGCGTGTAAGTGTATGAAACACCGGTTATTTTCTGTTCAGTCTGTGTGATGAAACGATGCCGTTGGGTTTAAAGCCATGCTGTGCCGTCTGCAAGACAAATTCATCGTCAATGTGGAAGAAGGGAAACCAGGGTGAAATCCTGTGTAACAACTGTACAGCTAAAAGCACCATCACTGGATCATCAGTTTCCTCCTGCACACAGCAGAGCAACGGTGGAAGCAAGCAGGTATACACACACACACACACACACACACAAAATTCTTACACATCACTATCATTAAAAAACGTCTAGGTTAGCATGTGCATAGAAAAATATATACATCTTATTACAGCATATAAAGGGTTGGTATAACTAACTAATGCATTTCATATGTATAGTTAATATAATGTACAGTATATATTTATAGGTATATAATCTATATATGTCAATAATGCATTAACAATGTGTATGTTTTAAATTATATTATACACCGTTTGTACGTCGCTTTGGACATGAGCGTCTGCTAAATGCCAAACTGTATACAGGGGAAATGAGTGAAGGACAAATGTGGGAATATGGTAAAGATGCTGATTCTCCGGCTGACTTCATAATGTTTAGTTATTTTAATTTACAGAATTCTGAAGATGTCCAAATGATAATCTGGTGGAGTATAAAGGTTGTTTGGTGCTCCTGGCTTTTAAACTCATGCCTATCTGATTAGCAATACACCATCATAATTATTAAGCCTCCTTGTCCTATGTAGTGTTTTAATCAACAAATTAGAAAATAGCACAGTGATATCAACATCATTGAAAGACTAAAGCATAAGATGGCTTTTACCCATAAAACAATGTATGAAGTAAGTTTAATGATGGACTGAATGAACAGGTTCACCCGTGGGTAATTTTTAGTCTAAATTAGGGGTCTCCAAACTTTGTCCTGGAGGGCTGGTGTCCTGCAGAGTTCAACTCCAACTTGGCTCACCAAGCATACCACTAAGTTTCAAGAAAACCTACAAAGATCTTGATTTAATTCAGGTGTGATTAGGGTTCGACCTAAACTCTGCAGTACAAGACCCTTCAGGATCGAGTTTGGTCTAAAACTTTTTATTTCCAAAGTTTGTTCTTTTTAATTACATAATTTAGTTTCACCCAAAATAATTAATTTGTGGATGCCTGTGTGTTAAGTCTAAACAGGAAATCCATCGGCGGTCAGCACGATTAAGAAGCACAAAGTACAAGGCTCCTGCATCTGAGAAAAAAGTTTCATCTAAAGGGAAAGGAAGACGCCATATCTTTAAACTAAAAAATGTAAGTGCGTTGAATATTAGATTAAAATATAACTGTTTAGATTTCTGTTAAATTTGGTGATTAATAACTCTTATGTATTAATATTTCAGCCTATCAAAGCTCCAGAGTCTGTGTCCACTATAATCACATCTGAGTCAATCTTTTATAAGGTAAATAAATGCACTCATCCATTTTTCATGTATTTCATTTTTCATCCATTTTCATGCACTTATTTCTGAGTTTCTAAATAAATCAATGTTACTGCTTCTTCAATCAGGGCGTTTACTATCAGATAGGAGATGTGATTAAGGTAACAGACGAAGAGGATGGGCAACCTTATTTTGCACAAATTCGTGGTTTTGTTCAGGACCAGTACTGTGAGAAAAGTGCTGCATTAACATGGCTGATCCCGACACAATCCAGTCCAAGACATCACTTTGATCCAGGCACTTATATAGTTGGTATGTTTCACACACACTGTTTTCTCCGGTGCCATATTAAATTTAATTATAAATAAATAAATATTTTTATTATACAGGTCCAGAAGAGGATTTGCCCAGAAAAATGGAACACCTTGAATTTGTTTGCCATGCACCATCAGAATATTTCAAGTCAAGGAGCTCACCGTTTCCAACTATCCCTAATCGCCCAGAGAAGGGCTACATTTGGACCCATATTGGACCTACACCCACTTTAGCAGTCAGAGAAACTGTTGGTTGTACTTAACTGTAACTGAAATCGATTCAGTTATTGATTTAGAAACATTTATTAGGACAAAGTCAAAAGATTTTTGCCCTAGTATATACGTAGACTGTTAATTTTGCGCGTTATAATTGTGGCATTTAACAGAAAACATGAAGGAAATGTATTCAGTGGTCTGTTGATTGTTTCCTTTCTGAAAGATAAAATTTTGTTGTTCAACTATAGAGTGGAGTATGCAGTAATGGCAATATGTGTTTGGTATAAAAATAGCTTAAAATCGCAAAAACATCAAACGTATGGATTTCATTCATTCATCTTCTTACCTGTTTTTTTTCTAATGCAGGGCCACAAGGGGTCTGCTGGTCCCTATCCCAGTTCACATAGGGTGAGAGGCAGCGCTAACACCCTGAACAAGTTGCCAATCCATCTCAGGGCAACACCTAGACAAACAACCATTCACACATATTCACTTCTATGGACAATTTTAGGTCAATCAATTGACCTAATCTGCATGTTTGTGTCTATGGGAGGAACCTCGACCACCTGGAGGAAATCCACACAAGCGCGGGGAGATCATGCAAACGCCCAAAGATCCCCGGCCCAGGAATCGAAACCGGGACCTTCATATTGTGAGGTGATCGTGCTATCCACTACGCCACCACACTGCCCAGGAGTGGATTTTAACACATTTAATTTCAGAAAATATCAAGAATATAAAAAAAATTATATATATATAATTAAAGATGCAAGATGGTCCCAAGTTCGATTCCCAGGCAAGGGGTCTTTCTGTTTGTGTTGCCTGCTTTCCCAGCGCTTGTGTGGGTTTTCTCTGGATGCTTTGATTTACTGTACATTAGGTTGATTGGTGATTCTTCCTTGCTTATAGGATTGTCTGTGGCCCTGTGATGGACTGATCACCTTTCCAGGGTGTTTAATTCCCCAGCAGATCCCTTAACCCAGAATTAGTGAATAAGCAGGTTTGATGAATGAATGAGATCAAATTGAAAGTTAGCTATTCAGAGCTATCAAAAATACAGATGCAGATCAGACAGTAAAGTCTTTGGTGATTTAGTAGGTTTGCTCATTAACAAAGGAATTATAAGTATATTTTTAATAAGTTTATTCTATATTCTTATTGATTGACTGAAAAAAAAATATCAGGAAATGCACGTTTCAAAAAGTTATAAATTGATTGGTATTTTAATGAGTCTAATAAATACTTGAACATTTCTGGCTCTAAATGTATTTCATGTCACTAAACTTAAAATCAACAGGGGATCAAACAAGTTTCCTCACATTGTATGATTAAAGCAAATAACTAAATTGTTCTTATCACTTAAAATCAAAAAAGCTTTTGGCAGATAAATATAAGAGAACAGTCTTTTTTTGGATAAAAATATTTATCACTTTTTCATCCTCATCACTAACATCACATTATTAATTAAAAAAATGTTCACAATTTTAAAGTGTCTCTGATCTGTCAATTAATTTTGATCAAAAGTAATTTGCTTTAAACTGTATAAAGTATATTTAACAAACTCAACTTAAGGTTGATTAGACATTCTAAATTGTCCATAGGAGTGAATGTGTGTTGTTGTGGTTGTTAAGAACATGAAGGTGTGATAGTCAGGAAGGTCCCAGGCTCGATTCCAGAAGGGTGTTGTGACTTACCTGGGTAAGTTGGAGGGATAACCTCAGCGGATAACCTCAGTATTCGGTTCCAAAAACTGAAGTATCTTTCAGGATTAGTCATGGCAACTTACGCTCTGACCATAACCTGCTCCGCAGCTGGTTTAGTTCACATTCCTATTAGAGATCCATCAGTCAATGAAGCTATGAGATGTTAGGAAGTTAATGCATAGAATTAATGTGCAGCTAACAATAGATTAGATTTGTTAAATCTTTTGGTGTGTAAGTCATTAAATTACTGATTACTGTTCCCCACGAAACAGGTAATGTGATGCCACCCACCTCATCACAAACAATGAAGCCAAATGTCCCAGGATCTGTATATGATGGCAGAATTTTTAAGGAGTCACTTACTTTTTTATTCACTGTCATGCAATTAATGTTCTGTAAATTATACACTTTACCTGCCATTATAGGACAACTGGAGATGACTGTTGGCATTGTCACGGCAAGGTTTCAGTGCATTCATGAGCTCAGGGGCAAGCCCAGAGCGGGCATGTGACATTACAGCTGCATGTGCTGTTCTGCACAATGAGAGGTGAGAGGGTCCTGCCACCTATGGATGAAGATGGATGCCCCTTTAAACGCAGCTGACCAAAGAGATGGTAGGGTGGTACGAGAAACTGTGTGCCAGAATTCATTCATTCATTTATTCATCTTCTTAACCGCTTAGTCCCGAATCCGGGTATGAAGTAAGCCATATCTTTAAACTAAAAAATGTAAGTGCGTTGAATATTAGATTAAAATATAACTATGTTTAGATTTCTGTTAAATTTGGTGATTAATAACTCTTATGTATTAATATTTCAGCCTATCAAAGCTCCAGAGTCTGTGTCCACTATAATCACATCTGAGTCAATCTTTAATAAGGTAAATAAATGCACTCATCCATTTTTCATGTATTTCGTTTTCATCCATTTTCATGCACTTATTTATGAGTTTCTAAATAAATCAATGTTACTGCTTCTTCAATCAGGGCATTTACTATCAGATAGTGATTAAGGTATCAGACGAAGAGGATGGGCAACATTGCATTTTGCACATTGCATATTTTCTGTGGCAGGAAGACCGCAGGAAGATCCCGGCCCGGGATTCGAACCCGGGACCTTCTTGTTGTGAGGCAACTGTGCTATCCACTACGCCACCGTGCCGCCTTCCGATAGAAGGATAATTAACCAAAATCATAACCGGTGTTTTGGAACCGACTTATCCAGAATAATTAGGTTTGGGGTTACTCAACCGAGAGTTCAGGGTTAATATCAGGGTAGGTTAAACTTGCTTTCTAAACTTGACCGGGGATGTTTCTGTGTGTAGTTTAAATGTTCTCCCCGTGCTTGTGTGGGTTTCCTCTGGTTACTCCAGTTTCCTCCCATAGTCCAAAAACATATACATTCGGTCGATTGGTGATTGTAAAATTGTCAATAAGAGTGAATATGTGTGTGTGGTTGTTTGTCTACATATGTGTGGCCCTGTAATGGACTGGCAATCCGTCCAGCGTGCAGTCCCGCCTCTCGCCCTATGTGAGCAGGGATAGGCTCTAATAGACACCGTGAATAAGCGGGTAAAACGATTAATAAATTAATGGAGTAATGGTCAGGTGTCCATAAACTTTTGCTCTAGTTGCACAGCGTCTCTAGTTGCTCCGGACTAACCAATGGGAGAGGAGAGGCGCGTCCCGTGCGGAGGGCGGGAATCTTTTACCGCTTAACATGTGCAGTTGCTTCTGTCTCACAGAGAAAATCCAAAAAACATCAAGTGGGACGTTCTCACGTTTTTTTTCCACGCGACTTTAGACTGTTGTTACCGCTATGGACGATCCGGTCTATCACTCCAGTCCTCCTCCGACAGTCATGGCAAATAGATGCCTTCCAAATTTTCGAATTTAATTGATAAATAGGAATATGGGGCTTTTGCAGTCAAAACACGGTAAGATTTGTGTTTTTGCTAAATAATAATAATAATTATATA
>JAOTRA010000022.1:5247340-5262823 GCA_026260255.1 Pseudolaguvia tuberculata
CACACACATTCACTCCTATGGACAATTTACAATCACCAATCCACCTAATCTGCATGTTTTTGGATTGTGGGAGAAAACCGAGTACCTGGAGGAAACACAAGCGTGGGGAGAACATACAAACTCCACACAAAAAGATCCCCGGCCTGGGGATCGAACCTAGGACATTCTTGTTGTGAGACAGCCGTGTTAACCACTACACCACTGCGTCGCCCACGAAGAACACACATCCAGTCAATTCTGTCTGTCTTTAATAACACACTGTTCTTATTATACTGACAGTTAGAAGTCTCTCGCTCACTCTTGGTGGGACAAGGCTGTCCATAGTTGTAATGGATTTTTAATACTATCTTCATCCCTCAAAGGGAGGCCAATTTTGGTCACAATGTGCCTGTGCATATTCAGATTTAGGTTCCCACCAGGATGTATAAACCCGTACACAAATACTGTAGAACCTGATATAATTATCTGTATATAATCATATCAAAAATTTGTCAAGCTGCTTTGGTTGCAATAGTTACAATAGATTTTGTCCAGAAAACGAGAGATCCAGAGCCACATTATTTTCTTTTTATACAACTGGCCTTGCTTGGTGCAGGTGATTGAAAATTGGTAGTGAAACACCTTAACCATTGTGCTGCCTCATCCCCATACCATTTTTGTTTGCATTTGTTACATACAAAGCAGTGAACACTAAAAGATGATGGTGATTGCATTACATTTCTTTGGCATCCTCTGTTATTAAGTTATTTTATGTGCTGATATTTAAACATTCGTTTCCACGTTGCATAAAAAGGACACAGTCATATTTTTGTAAATGGAAAACACTTTTTAAAGTAGCTTTAACTTGTGTTAAATTCATTAAATTCAATGAAATTCATTCCACTCTGAAGCTAACTTCAGACAGATGGATCTTTAATAGTGTTCAGGAAGCGAACACAATTGGGCCTGGAACCTACATCACAGTGTGAGATGCATATGGCTTACGGCCAGAGGAGCAGGGTCCTTGAATTCCGCTTCACCGCACATCTGGTCCTGGTTTTGAAAATGGAGAAACGCTGGCCTGGGAAAAAGGGGGGAAGTGGTTGGAGGAGGAGGAAGGAGATGCAGTTAGAGGGAGGAGTGTCATGACAAAGAGTTGTGGGAGACCACTTAGGAAATGAAGATGACTGAACATGGGGAGTTTGGATGAAAGGTCTGGGGTTTTCTCATGTTCTGCTCAGTTTATACATCACTGATTATCGGTTATCATTGATAAGTATATTATACATTTAATCTATTTTACGCATTAAAGAAGATATACGATGTAAAATGCCAAATTATGCTTTTTAAAAATAGTAGTTAAACAGTACAGTAAGCTGAGAAAGTTATAGAAAATACATCATTACACTTTTCACACTTTGTCTGCAAAAATTTTCCCCTTTGGAGATGAGATTAGAATGAATGATTTGTGTCTTTATAACATTTTCCCTGTTGTGTGAATCATAAAGGCAGAGACAGTTGAAAGGGCCAAGTCACTGTTCTCAATGTGTTCAGTGTGTTTATGAAGCGCCTGGAAGAAACCCCTTTTTTCCGCTTTCAGACACACTTCAAATGCCAGGGGGCGGGGAAAGTGGGCCACAGCCACCGAGCCGTGACTCTGTCTTTGGTAAAAGTCTGGTGGTGACCATCACTTGTTTATTCTAACTGGCTCAAATATAAGCAGCCTTTTAATTTAAGTATAATTGTTGTGTGGCAATAGATTACAGTCACGCTAAAACAAGTGGACCTGCTGGGTGTTTCTGAAATAGATTCCTTTTGCCAAAGCTAAAGCTGACATTTATTCACTTATTAGTATTTCAGTATGTCCCACCATTAAAACATACTTTAAACATGTATCTCTTGTTTAAAGATTGTAGATCAAAATCGATGAAAAAAAACAATATTCAAGATGTGTGTGTGCGTGCGTGCGTGTAATAAACAAAGAAGTTTTTTTTATTAAAGAGAAATTAGATGTACTGGTTTATGGATTAGTGTCAAAGTCAAGTTCTTGACATCCTAGAAATTGCCTGAAGTCTCCCATCAACACTTGTGTAAAGTAATGTGAGTCATGTACTAAACAGAAAAACAAAGGTGCTATTCAGCACAAAACCTGTTTGCTTTGACAGACTTGATGAATACAGCCATAAAAGACAATGCTATAGATTCTGTTTACTGTTTCTGAATCGATTGCATGATGCTTTCGTAGTGCGTAGTACCAGCTAGTATTTTTTTTTTGAGAAAGGCAACAGCACTATATTGTGGTCTTTAGTTTGTTTATCTGACTTGTATATCTATTTGTACAGTAACACAGGAAGTGGAAGGTTTGAATGTGCATTGCAGCTATAACGGACAAAAATCAATCAATTCCACCCTCCAGCTCTGTGGAGACATTTAATAAAGATGTATTTATTATTACTATAGCATAATGACCCCATCCTAACCTGCAACATCAGTGTTGTTTCCCCCCCCTTCCAGGGTTTAGTCCAGGTGTTTGGTGACGGGAAGTTAACTAAAACAAAGCCGACCCCTGTTCCCAGTACTTTGAGTCTGTATTGATAGAGGTGTTGTTGGTAGTGCCCAGTGTACGGCAGGAAAAGGCCCCCCTCGTTCTGGTAATATGAGCACACATGAAAGGCCCTAAAGCAGGCCGAGTGTGGCCGTGGCTTGGCTGTGAGAGAAATGGCAGAAATCACTGGCAGAAAGCTTGGTCATTTACTGCACTCGTCTGCAAAGCGCTTTGTTCTCTTACACTTTGCTGCGCTTGAAACATGTACGATTTATGGACACACATTGTCATTGCTCTCAGCTACCAGTCACATCATTCTGTTTGCCTCACAAGGACGATGCACTTTGCTGTTTGATTTGAATTGGCTCATTCATATCCATGACAGATGTTTCCATCAGTTTTGTCAATTGTTTTGGAAAGTTCACTGGTTGGTGTGAAACATATGTTATGCACGTGTTGCTCCTAAATGCTGTAGGTGGTAATATTTATTAGGAATAAAGTGTCTTAAGTCTGCAGGCCTCCATAATGAACAGTACAACATGAGAATTGAATGGTTTACCTGTTGTATGATTAATTCCGATTGTTTTTTAAGTTCCATCTCAAATTGTGAAATTGGCATCAACTATTAATTCAACATTTTGTGTCAAATCAAGAGATTTAATCTGTTTATGGCAATTGGAGACTACAGACAAGATCTATCAATACAATACTCATTATTCACTTTCTACATAAACTCATAAATCTGATTAATTCATGTAAAAGCTTTACCAGTTCAGTCGGAGTTTGTAAGATCTTTAGACCATCCTGGTTTCAGGCAAGAGAGTCCAGTTTCATAAGAGGTGAGCTACAGGACTTTGACTCGTCTTCTACAATGTTTATGGGCATATGAAGCAAATTACCACAGAGCGATGTACTGTAGGCCATTTTACTTCCTCTTGCTAACATTAACAGTGCAAAGCGTCTGGAAACAATTGCACTGGAGACCACAGGAGTGCAAAAAATGAAGTTCACTTTTTTCCCTCCCTTTACAGAGGATACATTAGGGGCTTGATGGTAAATGAACACAAACAACAGACTTTCTTGCAAGACTTTATTCACCACCATTTTTCATGCATATTATATAAATACTGATTTAAATCTTCAACTGCACCAAACCTGCACTACTACATTTAATTTAACCATTTATTTTAAAATTATATTTTGGGGGAGGGGGGGACTATGCTGCTGTAACACAAGAATTTCCTTCATGGGATCAATGAACTGTCTGTCTGTCTGTCTGTCTAGACATGTCACAACAGGTTGTGTGTTCACTTTAAATGTTTCAAGCAGATAGTTTTTTTTATTACTTCCATTTTACAGCTTTTTGTTAAAAAAAAAGAAAAGCTGAACATACAAAAAGTCAAAGACGTTGCGTGCATGTGTCTAGAATGATTTCTTTTTTAACAGAAGTCTTTATAAAAATAGACAAACTTGGAACATATAAACTGTTGATCTTTGTCCTAGTCATTGATCTTCTCCAGCTTTACAGATGCTCCAAATTCTTCGGTTCTCTCATCCGCTCATATTCCTGCCAGATAAACAGACTGAACGCTAAACATGGATATTTGATTCCTTTTTTTCACCCCTCTTGTGTCCCCCCCCCCCATTTTTTTTTATTTTTTTTTATTTATTTTTTTTTTCCAGGAGGTATGTGAGCTTAAAGATGATCACTTTTTGGATCATGTGTGCCCCCTAGAGGGTAAGTTTAGACCTATTATATACCTTTGAGTTATTACAAGTTCTACATCAGTTACTTGAATATTGCAGCTGTATGTTGGAATCATTTGTTCAATTATTTGTCTTTATTTTAAGTAATCCTTCCACCAGAAAAAGCAACTGAATGTTACAGTTTCAAGGCGCCACCTGAAAATGGAGATCCCCTAAAGAGGAATGTAAAAAACGAGGCGGGTGAATGCTCTAAAATGTGAAATGATTAGCATGCATATAGTCAAAGTGTAAAATCTTTATCTTTTTTTCTTCAGAACATAGGGTGTAAGAGACCTGTTGTGGATGCAAATCACCAAGAGTGGGTCTTTACGTTATATGACTTTGACAACGGTAGCAGAGTGACAAAAGAGGTGATGATGGTGATTAACAATCTGCATGACACTGAAAAAAATAACCAGCACAGTATCTCACAGTAAGGTTTGTGTCTTTTTTTTGTTTTTTTTCTTCGTTAGGATATGTCCAGTCTGATGCAGACCATCTATGAAGTAGTGGAAGCATCAGTTAAACAGTCTGCAGTCTACGACAGCAAAACTCTGTCAAACTCTGTCAAACTGACGGTTACACCTTTACTATCCAACAGTTACAGAAAAGGTCAGTCTTTCTAATGGCTGGATGTTTTTTACCTTTGATGTGACTTGAATTGAATTGAATCTTGAATTTTTATCTTTGTCTGTTAGATCAAAATTTCGGACTTCCACAGAGCAAGCAGGAGCATCTGGAGGAAAATCACACCAATCACATCGGGTCAGCTTTATTTTACACTGTGTCAGTGAGACACAGAATGGAGTTGGTTTGCACATGATGTTATTGCAGTCTCATAAGATGCTGCTGACGGGCTGGAAAATCTTTTTCTAAAAAGGAGTGGTGTAGTGGTTAGCACTCACAACAAGAAGGTCCGGGTTTGATAAAGGTCGGGGATCTTTCTGTGCGAAGTTTGCATGTTCTCCCTGTGCTTGCGTGGGTTTCCTCCAGGTACCCCGGTTTCCTCCCACCTTCAATTGGTGATTTATAAATTTCCCATAGTAGTGAATGTGGTTGTGTGGCCCTGCGATGGACTGCCACCTGTCCAGGGTGTAACCCTGCCTCTGTGAGCTGGGATCTGCTTTAGCAGACCTCCGTGGCACTGAATTAGGGAATAAGCGGGTAAGAAGATGAATGACATAAACTCAATGTTTTTGTTGTTTAAGGATATATAAATATACTATCAGATCATTTACACAACTAATCAGGCTCCCATCAAGTTGTGCCCTGTTGTAACTCTGGATTCTCTCGTTTTTTCTTACGTCACCCTTTAACATCTATGGGCAGCTGTCATTCTAGCTAGTAGGTTGTTTGTGTGTATACATGTTGCCATGCTAACCGGAGGCTACAAGTCAAATGACTTATTGAAGATGATGTAATAGCAAAATGTCTTGATGCATATAATATTAGCGTTTTAAGGATATAAATTAAATCTCCATAGAGGACAGAGCACAGATCCTGCTGCCTGTCCTGAGAATAAATCCTACCGCATTGATGAGAACACTGAACGCAGGAACCACTATTTAGACCTGGCTGGGATTGAAAACTACACTTCCAGATTTGACACAGGTATTACTGCAGCACAACATGGTACTAATCTAAACCATATTCATAAAACACAAGCTGATTATTGTTGATTATTTCAAATTTTATGCAATATCACACACACAAAAAGACAGGTTATGTCTAAAGGAAAATAAAAACATTTGAGTTTCCTTTAATGATGTTTTAGACATGTTGAAATTATGTTTCTCTTTTAGAAGCGTTTCATTTGTTGACAGGTTTTATAAAAAAATATATAATACTATTATATCAAAAATAGGACAAAGCACTACAGGATGATCACTATCACATTTATTAAAATGTTTTACATAAGAAGGGAAGGAGTAGCTTGGCGCTTAAGGTGTTTGACTGATACCAGAAAGACTGGGGTTTGAGTCCCAGCTCCACCCAGCAACCACTATGGCCCCTGGGTAAGACCCTTAACACCCAATTGCTCAGTTGTACCATAAAAAGGTTAAATGTAAGTCACTTTGGATAAGGGCGTCTGCCAAATGATTAGGGTAAGAAGATGAATGAATGATTATTATTTAAAAAACAGTAACAGAATTCACTTTAAAAAAAAAAAAAAAGAGAGAACAAATGGATGTAGTTTAGCGCTCATTCAGTAAACTAAATTGATGTATTCTAAATGTGTGACTGAAAATAAATGCATAGAATTGTGTAATTTTCTATATTGGCATAAAATTATAAAAATCAACCATAAATCATCTTAAACAATTATTAACAATAAGTTAAGAAATAACAGCATTATTTAAAGTAATTTTTTTAAACATTTTTAAATTGATCTCCATGAATGGACATTATGTCCATTTGCCATCCAACCGTTTTGTCAAATGGAAGTAAAATTTTTGTCCTCAGTTAGATTTGTATATTGAACCTTTGACCTGTGTGACCTAAAAATGTTGATGTCAAAAATAGGTTCTCGAAGTATTAACCTTAAATACCTAGGTTAGATTTAATACCTTATGTTCAGAAAATTAAACTGATTTTAAAATCTCTCATTTGACATTCACATGCAGATGTATTCTTGATTCACTGATGGCATCTTTTACCACAAAACATCATATAATGAAACCCAGAACCTTTTTGTTGTGAAAGGAGAAGATTTTATACAACTGTATAAAATGATTTTTAAAAATAATATATTATGATGTTTATAGTAGAGTAAGGTAATCTGAATTAAATGTTATAATAATGCACTTATATGGGCGGCGTTGTGGTTAGCACATTGGCCTCATAACAAAAAGGTTCTGGGTTTGATTCCCAGGTCGGGGATCTTTCTGTTTAGAGTTTGCATGTTCTCCCCGACCTTGCATGGGTTTACTCTGGGCACTCCAGTTTCCTCTGACCGTCCAAAAACATGTACATTAGGTTGGTTGGTGAGTCGAAATCCAACCAACAAACAAAAAAAAATGAGTGAATGTGTGTGTGAATGGTTGTTTGTCTATGTGTGGCCCTGCAATGGACTTGTCGCCCGTCCAGGTGGGGAAGAAGATGAATGAATGAATTATAGCAAAATTGATGATACAGATAAAAAGTTATTATAATGTAACCATGCTAAAAAAAAATCAAATTCATAATATTCTTTAAATTAATATTATAAATTCTTCTCCTTTCGGCTGCTTCCGTTAGGGGTCGCCACAGCGGATCACTCTTCTCCACACTACCCTGTCCGCTACACCAATTACCTGCATATCTTCCCTCACCACATCCCTAAACCTCCTCTTTGGTCTTCCTCTTTTTCTCCTGTCCGGCAACTTCATTCTCAGCATTCTTCTACGAATATACTGCATGTCCCTCCTCTGCACATGTCCAAACCATCTCAACCTAGCCTCTCTCATCTTGTCTCCAAAACATCCTACATGCGCCGTCCCTCTAATAAACTCATTTCTAATCCTGTCCATCCTTGTCACACCCAATGAAAATCTCAGTATCTTCAACTCTGCCACCTCCAGTTCTGCCTCCTGTCTTTTTAACGTCACTGTCTCTAAACCGTACAACATCTATAAACGTTCCCTTTCAGTCTTGCCGAAGACTGAAAGAGAACGTCTATCACAAATCTCTCCTGCCACTCTTCTCCATCCGCTCCACCTTGCCTGAACTCTTTTCTTCACTTCTCTAACACACTCTTTTTTTTCTTTGCACTGTTGACCCCAAGTACTTAAACTCTTCCACCTTCACTACCACTTCTCCCTGCGACCTCAACACTCCTCCATTGCCTTCCCTCTCATTCACACACACGTACTCAGTCTTGCTCCTGCTGACTTTCATTCCCCTTCTTTCCTGCACTTCCTCATTCCACCACCACCACTCTTTGTCTTCCTTTCCCTTTCCAGCTGTCACACCAAGTATGTTCCTAGCTGTCTCAATTATCACTTCGGCAGTGATTGCTCAATCATTCAACAAAATTATTACAAATTATATCATGAATTAAAAAAAATATATAATTGATGATAAAAATTATTATAAATTATATCATGAATTAGATTTTTTTTTTTTTTTTATATAATTCTTTTCAATTCATTACATTTTGACGTATGGCATTGATTTTGTGTAAACCTTTGATATTAGCCTACAAGTACAATAAACCTATTTTAATGTTTGTTTACATTTTTATTTTACTCCAATTGTCAACATGCAAGCTCAAGTTTTTCCTCCCACGGTCCAAAAACATGTACATTAGGCGGATTGGTGAGTCTAAATTGGCCATAGATGCCCAGCCATTAGGGAGTAGCCTTAATGCCGGTCCCAAGCCCGGATAAATTGGAGGGTTGCGTTAGGAAGGGCATCCAGCGTAAAACCCCGCCAAGTCGAATGTGCGGATCGTGGATCCGCTGTGGCAACCCCGAAGGACAAAGAAGAAGCTCAAGTTTTTATTAATATCAAGGTGTCTGCGGGGTTACTAATAATATCGATTACTGATTGCAGATCGCACACTTCAGTCACCGTATGTAGTGCAGTGTCAGAACAGCCCCACACACGGAACACGTTCAACCCAATATCGATGGCCACAGTTGGATCGTGGTAGTCTGGGAAAGTCTGGAGGACGTCGCCTCCCCTTTTTGAGGTCTCTGCAACATGGCAATAAATCTAACAGGCTTCATGGGCATCACCCGGTCAGCTGGTGTTGTCCTCCTGCTCCCCAGCAGCAGCCTCTTCACGCGTACACTCACAGTAAACGTGCTCAGGCAAAGCCTTGTGAGGCCATAGACATTGATCTGCAGCCTGGATCAGGTTTTCCTGTTGGTGGGCTCTTGACCATGGCTCAAAGACATGAGCACCATCACCTTCATGAGCACCATCATCATCACCACCATCATCACCACCATTACTATTCTTCCTGACAGCAGCTTTTCAGTAACACAACTCTTTGAATAAGACTTTCATTTGAAAACCCTGAAACACGTTCCGAGTCAGGACCCTTTTTGAAACTGTCTTTATGTGCAACAACAAGAAGCATCTGTAGTGTTGCATTGTTTTACATTTTCATAATCTTCTATTAAATAAATATTACTAACTTGTTGAATGGAATACATTTTAATTTATTCTGATAAATATAAAATGTACATTGCTGTGCATGTGACTAAAATTGGGCCTCTGTACTGACCAAATCTTTAAAATTAAAGTGTGTTTATTCCTAAAACTTAGCTTTTTAAAACCCAGAGGACTGAGAGGAAATCTAGATTTTTCAGTAGAAATAATCACTTTCTTTTCCGATGCAGCTTTGGAAGTCCTTAGGAGGATGAGGAAACGTCTCATGGCCTACCATGAAATACCAAATCAATATGTGCAGCAGATGGAGCAAACTCATATTTACTATAAAGGCCTTATACAGGGAATGTATCAGATTTAGTGGCAAAAACTGCAGATGCATTTGTTGCTTTGAGGATGTTGATGGGGAAGTATATAGGTATAAGAAGTTTGTATAATGTCCTGCACCAGTCACTGGTACACCGGACTACATGTTCATACATTTGAGGACATTGAGACAGCAGTGGGAGGAAAGACTCCGGTTTCCGCCCACAGTCCAAAAACTTGTAAATTAGGTCGATTGGTAATCACTAAATTGCCCATAGGAGTGAATGGTTGTTTGTGTGGACTGCGATGGACCTGTCCAGGTTGTACCCCCTGCCTCTCACCCTATGTGTGCTGGGATAGGCACCAGCAGACCCCTGAGGCACCAAATTGGGGAATAAGCGGGCAAGAAGATGAATGACAGATGAGAACAGACAGGTATCATAATGTTTGCGGATGATATTATGATTCGTGAGAATGGAAAGCAAGAATCTGGAGAGGAGGTTCTCGCTGGAGACAAGGGGAATGAAAGACAGTATACATGTGTGAATTAGAGAAAAGTGGTGAAGTTGCAGGGAGAATTTATGTGCTTGGGGTCAAAGTAATGGAGAGTGTGTTAAAGAAGTTAAGAAAAGAGTGCAGCCAAGGTGGAGTGGATGGAGAAGAGTAGCAGGAGTGATATGTTATCGGCGAGTGAATGGGAACGTTTCTAGGACTGTAGTGAGACTTAAATGTCAGGAGATTTAAGTATTAATCATAAAACAAGTGCCTGCAATTAATTCAAGGGCTCGAACACCAAAATGAATGCACAGACCATGCAGGACTTATTAACTTGCACCATCAAACCTTAGTAAAGGCTGAAACATTAATAATGTGGTTCATGATAGGTTGACTTGGCAGGTACGTGTTGTCGAAGGTTTTTAGCATTAAAGATTGGACAGCTGTCTGAGGACCTGAGACGGAGCATATTTCTTCACGGTGTTCCACACAATTTGATACATCCTCTATTTTATGTATCATTAAAAGCTTTAGGAACAGTTTAATATCAGTTCATCCAGAATCCAGCACAGTGTGATTAAAACTAATGTTTTTCTTTTTCATTTCTTTGTTTATGCAATAAAAGCTTTTATTTTATCAAATTTGTAGACGATGTATGAAATGTATGGCACACGGTAAGCAACTCGGCTCTTCCTACAAACCTTGAAGCTGTGTTCTCTTCCCCACCAAACAAGTAAAGAAATACAACTTCTCTGTTTGACTTTCTGCTCTAAAGTCCTGAGTGACACCTGAAGAGCAACTGGGCTTCTCCAAATTTGATCTAAAGTCAAAGCTTTGTATCAACAAAAGTATGAAAGGAATAAAAAGAAACAAGAAGTAAATGGGTTGTACAGCTGCTTTTAACACTTTCAAAAAGGTAAAAATGGGATAAATAAAGTGTCTGTCTGTCCATCCATCTATCTATGAGGTACTGCATCGCCAGGTGGGCTCTGAGAGCCGCACACAGTCACCGCAACACAAGTTTGTCAGAGGTTTTAGCAGCGAGTGACTGAAGATTTTGATTAACTGTTAAAGGTTTTATAGCTTTGCCTCAACAAAGCCTGTTCAAATAAGCTCACCATCACCTCAGGTCATGGGTTCAATTCCCAGGCAAGTGATCATTCTGTGCAGAGTTTGCATCTTCTCCCCAGACTTGCGTGGGTTTTTTTCTGGGTACCTTGGTTTCCTACCAAATTGATTGATGACACTAAATTAGGAGTGAGTGTGTGTGATTGTTGGTCTGTGTGCCAGGCCCTGCAATGGACTGGCAGTATGTCCAGGGTGTAGTCTCCATCAGACTCCAAATTAGTGAATAAGATGAATATTGGAAAAAAAATACATACAATTCTACTTAAACTGCTTTAAAACATTAGATGATGTTAGTGAAAATCGACAGATCTGAGCGGCTGTTTAACACCGATTGACTCACACTGTTTTTAGAATATTTATGGTTTATTTAGCTATATATTTTTCTGATTGTACTTGTCTTCAGTGGATTTGAGTAATCTACTACTTTACAAATTATCATGCAATCTCTTATCTACAGTACAAACCCCAACACTAAATACAACTCTGTTTCTTCTACAGCTTGTAAAGCCCAGCGCTCACTCACAGTTTCAGATGGTACGACTGTGTGAGTTAGCTTGTGTCTGAGGCTACAAGACAGCTGCTGCTAAAAATAAATTGCTCTCAACTACCGCCTTTTCACACTCACAACTCGATACAGAACTCCAATAATCATGCTTGCATAGACGCTGGAGAGACAAAACGGATAAAACAGTGTTTCCACAAGGACGAGACTTTTTAGCAGGACAAAACAGCATGAAAACCTTAAAATTCTTTGCAGCGGAGAGTTTTGTTCAAAGTGGTTTGTGTGCTGGTAGGAATCTCAGTTGCTTGTCTTATAATCTTTACCCAGTTCTATTCAAGGCCAGCTATCTACTGGAGAAAGCAGACGTGCTCCATAAGTTGGTGAAGACGTGGCCTCTAGCCGAGCTTAATCTACAGCGATTACTGGGCAAAACTTCAGATTGCCAGGCAGATCTAACCTCGCGCACTTGCAGCCTCTGTCTCAAAGCCCTGCTGACTGGATTGAAGGACTATGTTATTAATGAAGCTACTACATACGCCAAAGTTTTGAAAGTGGTTGATCTGACTGTGCTACAGGATATCGAGGACCAGGCTTGCCCATGTAAAAGCTCACTGGGTCGCTGGGCTCGCACTGACCTGCTCACACGCATGTGCTACGAGACCATGGTGGCTATGCAGGCAAATCAGTCAGCAGCATCAGCCTGGATGGTGGAAGTGGACGTTCGACTCAATGCTTTTGTAACTGGACGGAATTTTGAAGTGGTGGCTCAGGCTTTACTGTTGATCGGACACTGCCCTTTGAAGCTGCGCTGTGTGGGTTTGCGTGTAGATTCATTGTCTTTAAAGAATCTCTTCTTTTTGCTGCGCTTGGTTAACACTGAATGTCTGCACAAGTTGGAGATGGTGCATAATATACATTTGGAGGCTCCACATCTGGAGGTAATGCTGTCACAGCTTCAATTTCCTCAACTGTGCTCGCTCACGTTACCCGCCCAGGCACTGGATGTGCGAAGACAAATTCCAGGTGATGGCCTGTTCACAGTGATTGGGGAGCTAATGACCAAGATGACCAAGCTGAGGGAACTCTACCTGGGCTTCTCGACCCTTACAGGACAACTGAGGCGACTGCTCAGGTGAGGATGTGTGGAATTTTATGTCTTACAGCTACAAGCATCTTAATGCTGGGTTCTCTATTCCCCCTTGCATATCTTATGCGAAATGAACTGTTGTTCCAATTTGACATGAATGTTTGTGTCTTGTGTCCAACGTTGTAGGTTAAAGATAACGATAAATCAATAAAGATGATTAAAAATCTGAATGGATTTGATGGACTGGCATCTTGTCCAGGTTGTATCTCTGCCTCTTGCCCTATGTGTGCTGGGATAGGCTCCATCAGACCCCTGTAACCCCGAATTATGGAATAAGATGAATGAAAAGTATTTTACTATACATACGATAGTAAATTAGACTCCAGAAGGTGACTGCTGAAATTTGTGGATTGAGTCACAATGGTGTTAGTGTCTGATCTTGCAGTTATTCCAAAAGGTGTTCAGTGACATTGTGTCAGACTCACGTTCTTTCGCTTTAACCATAAAACATACTGTGTTCATGAAGAGACTCTGCATTTGTCAATACAATAACAAAAACAACAGACAGCTGATTTGAACTGAAACTAGTTAACAACTGAAACTAGATAATAGAGCTACAATATAGCTTAACAGGTTTTTCAAAATGTGACCTTAGTAAAATGAGGTTGAATTTGATCTAATAATCAATGAATCAAGCATTGTAACCAACATGGCAGTCATTGTTTTATTCTGTCCCGTACACATTTGAATGTGCCATACCCAGTTATTTAGAATGATTATGTAACTGACCTTATCTGTATTGTCCTCAGCCCTCTGAACACACCACTGCAGAGTATAGATCTGGGAAACTGTTGCCTCAGTGCTGTTGACATGGCTTACTTGGCGAACAGCCTGCACAGTGAGTTCCTAGTTAAACTGGATCTAAGCGGTCATGCGGTGGCCGATCTCTTTCCCAACACCTTCCGCAAACTACTGCATCGCTGCTCGGATACACTCAGCTGTCTGAATTTAGAGGAGTGTGGTTTTTCTGATGAAAACCTGGACCTTCTCATTCACGCGCTGGGGCCTTGCAATGCCATCCAAGAGCTTAAGATTCTGGGTAACCCACTGAGTGCTGCAGCTCTGCACCAACTCTTTAACATGCTGGCACAAGGTTATCCAGTTCTAAGGTAAGTATGAACTAATAAACATACTGAGGTGTAAACTGATTTATTTATTTAACTGTATATCTTTAGGTACATCGAATTGCCTGTACCGCGTGACTGCTACTCTGATGGCGTGACCTACCCACTGGATGATTCCACGCTGTTGAATTATGACCAAGAGAAGTTTCACCAAGCTAAAAGTGAACTGGTGGCCATTTTAAAACGAGCAGGGAAAGGACAGGTCGAAGTATGCACACCGTTGCTTGGAGTCTATGATCCTGACATCAATGAGACAAGCAACGAGCTTGGAGTTTCTATGCTGCGCTCCTTTAATACGGTCATAGGAAACTTTATACACACTGTGTCAAGTGTGAACGAAAGGAGAGAACACAATCTAAACGAGTGAAATCACTGAAAAGTAGTAGTGAGAGTAGGGCAGTCAATTATCAAATAAGTCATAGAAATGACAATCAAGACAATTTATTGTCTGTTTTGTGGCTTTGACAATTGTTTATAAAAAAAACAAGGGAGTTAAGCATTACGTTTTATCGCTCCAATTTGTGCTGTCTTAATGCTTTACTGTATTTTTAAAATTTAGTCATTCATTCATTTATCTTATTGGCACAGGGAGCCCATCCCAAGGTCACCGGTCCATTGCAAGGCCACACACACACATTGTTTATATTATATATAAATAACATTTATGGAAATCCAGATTTTGTGTCCTGACAGTGACAGTGGTTAATGAGCCATAATGCAACGATAAATATAAATGAGTTGAGTGGGATTGTTATTGAGGGGCGTTCAATGTCAGAAAACTCCAATCATGCCGCTCCACTCCATCACTCTGGCTGAAAGTTGTGCACTGCAGCTCCCCCTTGTGGTTAATAAATGATCCAGGTTAAGGGAAGGGAAAGAAAAATGAGGAAAGGGATTACATTTTTGTCACATACAGGATTATACAGGAGTACAGCATATAGTGAAATGTTTTTTCTTCGCATATCACCATCTTAGTAAGTTGGGGGTCTGAGCGCAGGGTCATTATACAGCACCCCTGGAGCAGAAAGGGTCTTGCTGTTGACCCAACAGTGGCGGAGGTCTTCCTTGGCATGAACCCAGGTTGGGTGCCTGGTCTACAACTCGGCACCTTAACCAACCACCACTGTCCCTAAAGTCATATAATTGAGATCAAACGTTCATTTAATAATCGTAAAAGCCTTTAGGTGAGAAAACAAAAGTGGACGAGAAGAAAATAGGCGGAATTGTTCAGCAAAATTTCATCTATTAACCCAAGTGATATTGCTGTGTGTACATTTTTCTAAAGAATTTTAATATTTCATATGGCTGTTTATAGAACCTTGTCCTTAAAGAAGCAATAATGTTAGCAAAAAATCATGACAGGCAAAACTATTAGATGAGGCCCTACAACAGATATATGCACATGATTATATAT
>JAOTRA010000022.1:5292058-5302767 GCA_026260255.1 Pseudolaguvia tuberculata
ATAGATAGATAGATAGATAGATAGATAGATAGATAGATAGATAGATAGATAGATAGATAGATAGATAGATAGACATTTGTGTAAGCTTATCCAATATCAATAGAAGAAATTGAAATATCACATGTGGTGAAGAAAGATTTTAGGTTAAAAGGTTTCGTCTGTTTTTTTTATTTGTTCTCTTATCATGGGCTCACTGAGCACAATCCTCCTGGAGTATAAAAGTCACCACCTTGAAACGTTATATATTTTTCAAAAATGTAAATGTTACCTTCAGAACAACAGATCAGTTTGTGTTTGCATATCCTATTATTCCATAAAACTCTTTTTTCCCCCCTCCGTATCAAATGCTCACTGCAGGAAATAAAGCAAATACAGTGTTTCTCCATAACTGTATACCTCTGTCGGTATGTGGCTACACCTACATCCTCTGCCCTTCTGGTGCATCTCAGAAATCCAACTAAAGAAATATCTTAAAACTCTGAATCAAGGAGTCCTACAGTTCAGACTCACTCCTTACTGGGATATTGAGGTCTAGAGTGTGGTGACAGAAGCGATAGACCACTGACCAGCTAGCCTTCTGCTTTACAAAGAGCTTAAGCTTGTCTCTGAAGGTCTCTCCCAGAAAGCTGTAGATGATGGGATTCAGACAGCTGTTGGAGAAAGCTGCGAGGTTGACGATATGTCCAGTCAAAGGATAGTCATGATACAGGGTGGTTGCGCTGCGTTTTGAAGGATCTGCTGTACCCTGCAGCAACTGGATGCTGATGAAGACGTTCTCTGGTAGCCAGCAAATAAAGAACACCAGTACCACCACAACAATCATGCGCAAGGCCTTCTGTCTCCGTGGCCATAGGCCTCTGTGTTTCTGAGCCCGCATCAAAATGCGTACGATAAGAGAGTAGCACAAACCTATGATGGAGAAAGGCACCAGGAAACCAATAGTCACCTCTAGCCACTGAATTTCGAAGACATTGGCGAAGCAGAAATGGATCTCACCAGTGTGTTGGGTCTGGACAATAGTGAAAGGCAGCAGAGTGGCCAGGATCGAAGCCATCCAGATCAGGCTGCAGCTGAGCTTGGCATGCTGCATGGTGCGTAACGGTCTACTGCTCATGGAGTTAGCTAGAGCTACGTAACGGTCAAAACTCATCCATGTCAGGAAAAAGATGCTGCTGTACATGTTGACTTGCAGGAAAAGGGACATGAAGGTGCAAAGGACTGCATAGTCATAGTACTTCTCATTCAGGTTAAAGACCTCAATGAGTGAATCAGCCACCAAAATGAGATCAGCCACTGCCAGATTGATGAAATAAAGGTCAGGAATGGTCATCTTCTCTCTGTGGTTCAGATTCACCACTAATATGAGAATATTTCCAATAATTCCAATAGGGAAGAGAAGGATCGTGTATAGGCAGGAAAGGAACAGTCCAATGACGTAAAACTCGTAGGTGCTCGAGTTCTCGTTTAGCTCTGTGGAGTTGAAGTCAAACAATGTGGTAAAGTTCTCGGTGCTGTTCTGATAAATGTAGACCAGAGTGGATGTCTGCTCCTCCATACTGAGTCTCTGTATCACAGGTTAAATGCTTTACTGATGCTACATATTGCATTTGAGTGTGTGTCCAGCTCGCAGCGTGGGGCGAACCGCTCATTTAGGCTGTAATTCCCATTCCTTACAGTCAAATCCTACGAGACATCAGAAGTTATTATCATCCTGAGGAGTTTGCCGCTTGAGACATTATGATCATAGGAACAGAAGCCAATAAGCACCACCATGTTGTTAATGGTCTCATCTGGAGGGGCTGCCTGGACTTGCGTGATACATGGCACTCACACAAAGTCTCTCTCTCGCTCTCTCTCTCTCTCTCTCTCTCTCTCTCTCTCTCTCTCTCTCTCTCTTTCTTTATATCTCTTTCTAGAAGCTTGACATCTTTTGTACAGATTGTTCTTTACACATTTTAATTCCAGTGCTGCCTTGCCTCCTCCGGTCCGAAAGCATGATTATTCATCGGGCAGCAGTCGATGACGCTATTACTGTGACACCTAATCTAGTGAGAGAGAGAGAGAGAGAGAGAGAGAGAGAGAGAGAGAGAGAGAGGTAGAAAAAACTAATTACACGAGAAGAGAAATTCCAATCAACATGATCCTGTGCTATGGCTAGCATCAATTTTATTTAGTGAATTAATAATGTCTATTGCAGCGTCTGGATCCCTTCCAATTCTTTACTGTAAATAAATAACTATATGATTAAAAAGATAATTTACATTAGAAAATTAATGTTCAGCCCCGCAATTATATTTACATTTTTACAAATGTCAGCATAATCAATAAAAAGAGAGACATGATCAGATGGTTTTCCATCCTCATCCTGTGAAAACTGAAGCAAACCAGTAAATTCATTCATTTCAATATACAAATTCTAGTCAGCGCTTAAATTTTTGGCTCTTCCTTGAATTGCAGATGAAAAAATAAAACTATGATGGGAATAATAACCTCGTGTAGCATAGAAACTCTTGACCTTTAACGCTTGACCAGAGTCCCTGAGCTTGTGTTTTCACCGCTGATTAATCCTGTGAAATATTAATTCTTTTCTAGTAAAACACACTTTTCATCACTGGCTCCATGTTCGCCATCCTCAATCAGTGCTCTGGAAAGCTTTGCTTTGAAACATACAGATGTATGCTGTGGTTCTATCATACAGACAGTACAGTCCACCTGTTACAGATGTAAATGACATGCCCTCTTCTAACAAAGCCCTGGGCTTAAGGATCAGGTTCCCGGTGAAATTAGTTGACTTGAGGCAGGAAAAAAAACTTGGTTGTGCTGCCAGGTTACTAAAATTAGCATGGTTTATTTTTAGTCTGATGAAGAATTCCTTTAAAAAAGAACAAAAAATAGAATACAACATATTTGTAACTTCAGTGAACCAATGTAATGTTTTCTTGTTTAACATAGCTGACAAATAAAAGAAGGCCTGTAATTTTCAGAAATAATCTTTAGCTGGATAAGGAACGACTGTCGATGAATTTGGTGTTCTGGATAGATATTTAAAACCTTTTATTTACTTTAAAAAGCTGGAACTTGAGTATCTAATTTTACAGACGCATATTAAGTGTCAAAAATACTAAAACCCGCTCACTCATTCCAACTTCTAGCAAAGGCTCTACTGTTATACTCTAGTCATAGATGTTTATTAGTAATTAGCATTTCTGTTTAATCTTTAAATGATATAAGAGTAATGAACTTTTTATCTGCAAAGATGTGGCTGTTTGCACACACAACACATCCTCAAGAAGGTTTCCCCATGAACTTGTGAACAAAAACGACAAGCTGATAAAGGAAGGTTTCTTACCTCCTAGATGTGTTGCTGTGACCATCACAGAGGCAGTGCAGCTCTTGCTTGTCAGACGAGCCTCTGAAATTTCTAATCCCACACACAGTTCTACACTCAGCGCCCCCTGCATGCCAATCTGAGAATGGGATCGAGTCAGGGACGCTCTGAGCATCAGCCTCCACCATCCCGGCTCACTTCTGTGTGTGTGTGTGTATGTGTGTGTATACACTGTCTGCCTAAGATCCTCTACCTCCTCATTTGCTTTCTCCTCCTTCCTCTGTGCATTCTGCCCACTCTCACATCTTTTCCAAACCCCCACCTTTCCCCTAGTTTCTCCTTGCAGCATCAGAGATGAAAAATACCCAATGACCTGAGTGACTTTGGAACAGGTGAACGCTGACATGCCTCCTTACTCTCCTCACACTCTCAGCCTGGATTACTGTTTACAGGAACATGTGATTTGTTTAAATCTCTACTGAGAAAATGAGATCAGGATATTGAGTATTTGGGAGAAAGTGTTAGCATAGAGAGAGTGAGTGAGAGAAAGCGAGAGGGGGGGAGAAAGAGTGTGTGTGAGAGGGAGAGTGAAGGAGAGAGAGTAAGAAAGAGAGAGAGAGGGAGAGAGCAAGAGAGTGAGAGAGAGAGAGAGAGTGAGTGAAAGAAAGAGACAGAGAGAGAGAGAGAGAGAGAGAGAGAGAGTGTGTGAGTGAAAGTGAGGGAGGGAGAGAGTGAGTGAAAGAGAGAGACAGAGAGAGAGAGAGTGAGTTAAAGAGACCGAAATAGAGAAAGATTTGCGATGAACTGGACCCCAGACTGAACCCCAGACCTCCTATATGTACTGTATAAACACTGGTGTGTGGCCCTTTGATGGACTGGCAACCTGCCCAGGGTGTTCCCCTTCCTGTTTTCTGGGGGATAAACTCAAGCAGACCTGTATGTGTAAGGACTGGGTTTCCGGAGGACCGCCTGCAAAGGGCGCCCTCGCCGGAATTTTAGCATTTCATTTCCTGTATCAGCCATTAGGGCGTGGCCCACCTATATAAGCAGGTGGTTCTCTGAGAACCATGCGAAGTATTGTTGCCCTAGGCCTTACTAAGCGATTTCTCTGTTACATGTTTGAACTGCTCTTTGGATTTTGGACTTTACGCTTGTTTCTTGACTTCTCTCTTTGTCTCACGATTTGGATTTGGTTGCCTTCCCCATCCCCTTCCCAAATAAATACTGTTACTTACTCTGCAAAATGGATTCGACTCCTCTGTCCACTACTGGTGCATTACAGAATACTTCGCCACCTACGAATCCAGCGGAGATCCGAACCTTGGATGACTAACTCACAAGCTCAAATCATCCGAGGTTTGCAAGATCAGGTGCGTGCTCTCACCTTGACCGCTACTGCACAGAATCAGCCATCTCCGGCTGTCTCATTTAGCCCGCCGGTTACCTCCTTGCATGATAAGTTTAGCGGAGACCCCAATTACTGTAGGGGTTTCATCCACCAATGTGGCATGATTTTTTCTGAACAATCTATTTTCTTCAGAGATCAAAAAATGCGCCTTCCTGATTTCCTTACTCTCAGATCGCGCTCTGAAGTGGGCGACAGCAGTTTGGGAGTCTGACGAGCGCATACGCACCTCCAGTAAATATTTATTTTCTCAGCTGAAGGAGGTTTTCGAACATCCAGCTGGAGGACTTGATGTATCTACCCAATGCGTTTAAAGCAAGGTACACAATCAGCAGCGGATTTTGCGATTACCTTCTGCACACTAGGAGCGCAAAGTGGCATGAACGATGTGGCTCTAAAAGTTTTGTTTAAGGAAGGACTCAGACCGGAGTTGCAAGCTGAATTGGTCTGTCGAGGCGAGAGTGATTCCTACACTGAGTTTATTCAGCGCGCTATTCGTGTTGACAACCTATTGTGCAATCACCCAGGTCCCGTGATGTTTTCGTCTGCTACTCCTGAACTTTCCCAACCTGGAAAACAAGCTGAAAGTGAGCCGATGCAGATTGGGGCTAATAAAATCAGTCAAGCAGAGAAGCAGCGACGCAAGCAGCTGAGGCTGTGTATGTACTGCGGACAGTCGGGTCATCTATGCTCACAGTGCCCCGCGCTATCTCTTAAGCATCAATCTAAAGTAAGTTCTACCATTCATGCTGTTAACGTGAACTCTGCATTCTCTGTGAAAGTATGCTTGCGTGTTGGGGATATAATGCATTCACTTTCTGCACTTGCGGACTCAGGTTCCGCACTAAATCTGATTTATTCCGGTCTGGCTAGAGAGTTACTCCTTCCCTTTGAACCCTTCAACCCTCCACTGCACATAACAGCGATAGACGGGCATGAGATTGGTGCAGCCATAAGCGAAAAGACCAAAGCCCTCAGAATTATTGTAAACTATGTCCATTATGAGAGAATTGTGTTTCATCTTACTCAAGCACCGAAAACCCCCCTCATTCTGGGTTACCCGTGGCTGGTTAAGCACGACCCGGTCATCTCTTGGAAGCAAGGAAGGATTATAAGGTGGTCGCCCGGGTGCACGCAGCGATGTTTAAGCAAAACACCTAGGGTGAGTCCAATTCCCTGTAATGCGGTATCTTCGGGCCCACGTATTGTCCCTCCATGTAATCACGATTTGGCGGAGGTGTTCAGCAAAGAAAGGGCAGCTGAGCTGTTGCCACATCGAGACATTGATTGCAGCATTAATCTTTTCGAAAACTCCACACCACCCAAGGGTCGAGTTTACCCTCATTCCAAACCAGAGAATGTTTGTACTGTGGTACACATTGATGACATTTTAATCTATTCTTAGTATGAGGCGCAGCACGTGGGGCACGTTAGAGCAGTCCTTCAACGTTTGCTGGAGAATAAACTGTTTGTGAAGGCTGAAAAATGTGTATTTCATATGTCCGAGTTACAATTCCTGGGGTATGTTATAAACACCACTGGTATCTCCATGGAACCTGGTCGCGTGCTGGCCGTACAAGATTGGCCCACTCCTCGTAAAGTGAAGGAGCTACAACGGTTGTTAGGGTTCGCGAATTTTTACAGGCGCTTCATTAGGAACTTCAGTCAAACCGCCTCTCCCCTAACTTCCCTTCTCAAAGGCAAACCTGCAAAGTTGAGATGAACTGAGGCTGCCACTAAGGCATTTGAGCTACTCAAACACAAGTTCACGTCTGCCCCCATGCTCAAACACCCAGATCCTGGCCTTCCCTTTGTGCTGGAGGTAGACGCCAGTAATCAGGGAATTGGAGCTATATTGTATCAAAGACATGGTTCGCCTCCTAAGCTACATCCATGCAAGTATTTTTCGAGGAAGCTGACCCCGACGGAGTGTAAATATGACGTGGGCAATAAAGAGTTCTGCAAACGCCTGGACATTAATGTAAGCCTCACCTCTGGGTATCACCCGCAGTCCAACGGTCTGGCTGAGCGTCTTAACCAGGAACTTGGGCGATATCTTCGTACCTACTGCTCTAAGGAACAGCAGCGTTGGAGCGAGTTTCTGCCCTGGGCGGAGTACGTGCAGAATTCCCTTCGGCACTCTGCAACGGGACTAATCCCCTTCCAATGTGTTCTAGGGTACCAGCCTCCCCTGTTTCCATGGACAGAAGAGCCATCCTGTGTGCAGTCTGTGGAGGACTGGTACCGGCGCAGTGCTCGAACCTGGGAGGGGTCACATGTAAGATTGGAGAGAGCTATCCGCGAGCAGAAGCAGCGCACCGATAAGCGCCGAAGGCCTGCGCCTGAGTATCGGGTCGGACAGAAAGTCTGGTTGTCCACCCAGCATTTGAAGCTCAAACTCCCATGCAAGAAGCTTAGCCCCAAATACATTGGGCCTTTCAAGATTATACGACAAGTTAATGAGGTATCGTTCAAGCTTAAATTGCCTGCACATATGTGAATTAACCCAACTTTCCATATTTCTCTCTTGAAGCCTTATGTGCCCTCAGGCGACACAGGGGAACCACGACCGGAGCCGCCAGCACCCATTGAGTTAGAGGAGGGTCTAGCGTACACAGTGCGGGAGATCCTCAGCTCTAGAAGGCGGCGCGGCGGGCTACAGTACCTAGTGGACTGGGAGGGTTATGGTCCGGAGGAGCAGTCCTGGGTACCTGCGTCAGACATCCTCGACCCCACACTGCTACAGGAGTTTCATGCCCGACACCCCGAGCTCCCAGGTCCTCGCCCCAGGAGGCGCCCTAGAGGACCGCCAGGTGGCATTCCTAGGGGAGGGGGTACTGTAAGAACTGGGTTTCCAGAGGACCGACTGCAGAGGGCGCCCTCGCCCGAGTTTTATCATTTCATTTCACTGTATCAGCCATTAGGGCGTGGCCCACCTATATAAGCAGGTGGTTCTCTGAGAACCATGCGAAGTATTGTTGTCCTAGGCCTTACTAAGCGATTTCTCTGTTACATGTTTGAACTGCTCTTTGGATTTTGGACTTTACGCTTGTTTCTTGACCTCTCTCTTTGTCTCACGATTTGGATTTGGTTGCCTTCCCCAACCCCTTCCCAAATAAATACTGTTACTTACTCTGCAAAATGGATTCGACTCCTCTGTCCACTACTGGTGCATTACAGTATGACCCCAATTTAGAGGAATAAGTGGGTTAGAAAATAAATAAATGAAAAAAAATCTGTATATAATTTTCTGTGTCTGCAGGTAGTATAAAAATATATCCCCCTAAAAAACTAATAATAATAATAAAAATCACACCCCAAAATATACAATAGCAAATTATTAACATAATTTATAATGTCATATGAGGAAAAAAGCCAACGAAACCTCTGATAGTCATCTGTTTCCTGTGATGAGTAATTAAGTACATATAACTGTTTTGTACAGTAATTCAATTGAATGCAACATTTTTTAAAGTAATTAAAAAGATACATAATTAAATCACAGTTACTTATAAAGATGTTAAAGCTTTTATCTAAATATATTTTAAATGGAGGATACATTAAATAATATTGTTTTGTTCTTAGAAATGTAAAAATCATTTTATCCTGGAATCTGTTTAGGTTGCCAAAAATTTGTTTGCCAGCTTTTACTTTCTACATTGTTACTAGTTTATAATACCAACAGGAGTCAGACATTTGGGAACACACTTTTAATTATGGGTAAGTACACTTAGAGTTATAATTAAACAAAATCAAAATAAAAATAATGCTGCTCTAATAAAAACTGTACTTATCTTCTGAGACTCGAACATCAAAACATTCTTACACCTGGATGGAACAATGAACAAGGGAACTGATTCGAAGAACAGACAAATGCTAAACGTAGTACAAACAATAATCCGTAAAGATGGCGCTCACCTTAAATAATGCACCATCACCCTGCTGATTGATCGCATCCCCAATCAAGGGGTGATGGTGGTTAGTGACGAGGAAGGGGGTAGGGCGTGACAGTACCCCCCCTCAAAGAACGCCTCCTGGTGTTCTCCTAGGGCGATGCCCAGGACCTAAGCAGGCATGGCCAGAACTGGGACAGACCACAGACAGGAACCAGAAACAGGAATAGGGCAGACCAGAGCAAGAGATCAAGGACCAGAGAATGAAGAGACATCAGGGACACAGAGCACGAAGAGAGATCGGACAGAGGAGGACAGGACAAAGGAGTGAGGACAGGTCAGGACAGGACGAGGGAGCAAGGACAGTACGAGGGAGCGAGGACAGGACAAGGGAGTGAGGACAGGATGAGAGAGCAAAGACAGGACAGGACAGGATGAGAGAGCGAGGACAGGACAGGACGAGAGAGCAAAGACAGGACAGGACCGGACAAGGGAGCGAAGACAGGATAGGACCGGGCAAGGGAGCAACAACAGGACAGGACAGGACGAGGGTACGAAGACAGGACAGGACAGGACGAGGGAGCGAAGACAGGACAGGACAGGACGAGGGAGCGAGGACAGGACGAGAAAGTGAGAAAAAACCAGGACGGAGAATAAGAACACCAAAACAGACAACTGGGACAGAGCAAGGACATGACAGTATATCAAAACAACAAAACATTGAGGGCTGAGGCTCTAAACAGAAGAAGTAAGATAAATTATACAACTTCTGGGAAACTGCTGGGGAAAAAATTTAAAAGGAAAAAACAAAGTACTCAGCCCGTGTCCCACAGAAAGAACAGATGGGGTCAGGGTCCATGAACAGTCCATAATCCCGGAAGTGGTAGAGTCAGGGCGAGGCTTCCAGGCCTCCACGGGCAAAGAACGAAGCATATAGGCTTCCACGGGAACAGAGGGTGGCTCCTGGACCGCCACCAAAGCAGAGGGTGGCTCCTGGACCACCACCAGAACAGAACGAGGCCTCCAGGCCTCGTTGAGATTGGAGAGTGGCTCCTACACCGCAACCGGAACAGACTCTGGCTCCTGGACCGCCACTGGAACAGGACGAGGCCTTCAGATCTCCTTAGAATTGGAGAGTGTCTCCTGGATCACCACCGGAGCAGAGGGTGGCTCCTGGACCGCCACCGAGCAGAGGGTGGCTCCGGACCGCAACCGGAGCAGAGGGTGGCTCCTGGACCGCCACCGGAACAGGACGAGGCCTCCAGATCTCCTTAGGATTGGAGAGTGGCTCCTGGACAGCCACCAAAGCAGAGGGTGGCTCTTGGACCGACACCGGAACCGAACAAGGCCTCCAAGCCTCCTTGAGATCATAGAGTGGCTCCTGGACTGCTACCGGAGCAGAGGGTGGCTCCTGGACCGGAACAGAACGAGGCCTTCAGACTTTCTTGGGATCAGAGAGTGACTCTTGGACAGCCACCGGAGCAGAGGGTGGCTCTTGGACCGCAACCGGAGCAGAGGGTGGCTCCTGGGCCACCATCAGAGCAGAGAGTGTCTCCTGGACCACAACCGGAGCAGATGGTGGCTCCTGGACCTCCACCGGAACCGAACAAGGCCTCCAAGCCTCCTTGGGATCGGAGAGTGGCTCCTAGACCACCACCGGAGCAGAGGGTGGCTCCTGGACTGCCACTGGAACAGAACATGACTTCCTCGGGACCTGGTGGGAGCACCGCGACCTCTTTGGGACCTGGTGGGAGCACCACGATTTCCTTGGGACCTGGTAAAATTCTAAGAAGGGCTTCATCACCACCTGTGAGAACTGCAGCTCCAATGTAATTAACTTATACAGCATCAAGCTTAACCACGGCTAATGTACTATTTGATCTGTCTCGAGTCACCAGCTGGATGCAACTATCACATCAACTCAATCAAAAGCAAAGTTGCAATTAGGAAGAAACACACACACACACACACACACGCACATGCATGCACGCACACACACACGCACGCACATCCACACACACACACACACACACACACACACACACACACACACACACACACACACACACACACACACACACAC
>JAOTRA010000022.1:5309414-5319870 GCA_026260255.1 Pseudolaguvia tuberculata
TAGATAGATAGATAGATAGATAGATAGATAGATAGATAGATAGATAGATAGATAGATAGATAGATAGATACTCTTTATAGACACCAGTTAAAAATACACACCTGAAAGAGTTTTTTCAATAGCAAACATTAGTACAACAGGTGTAAAAGCACAAAGGCGGCAATATTGTAAACCACAGATGAAAAATTACTCTTCCTCCATGGATTTTTCGATCTCCTTCAGTTTCCGCACAAATTCTTGAGCTTCTCTGTCTCCTGTCCTGGCCTCCAGCATCTTCATGATTGGTTTCTCTAGGTCAGAAAACAAATATTGAGTTAGAAAGGAATCAAGTGAAATGAATCCAGTCCAACTAGGGCTTAAGACAGAATTGGTTTTGTATTTATTTATGGTAAAATAATCTTTGTTGATATCTATTTATCCATGAATAAGGCCAGTTTGGATTGGATTAGCTCATATTAGGGGAGATAAAGGAAATACACACGACCCCCACGGTTATATTGCTATTACCGCCAGTGACACAACCCAAATACACATCTGAAATATTGTGACATTTGCCTAGAAAATTACAGAAAAATAAAAATATTCATTCATTCATTAAGCATTCATCGTCTTATCCACTTATTCAGGGTCACAGGGTCTTCCGGAGCCTAACCCAGTGAACATAGGTGGGCCATAGCACTGCCACATATAAACGAATAACCACACACTCAAACACACACTCACTCACACAATTTAGAATCAACCATAAACCAAATGTACATGTTTTTGGACTGTGGGAGGAAACCAGAATACCCAGAGAAAATCTTAAAAATATTTTTAATATGTAAAAGTATTACTACAAAACAATAAATAATTTCATCCAAAAGGACAATGAAAAACAGCAACATGACCAGTCCAGCCATAGAAATAAAAACATAGGTAAATTAGGAAATAATCCCAGTAACCCATGTATATTTAACACCCCTGAATAGGGTTTTAGTATTTTCTACTGTTGTCATGCATTCATAGATTGTGAAGGATGGCATACCACTTGGTTTCTGGCGCGCCAGATGAAGGATAACAGGCTGCAGAGTTTTACCAGCAGGAGTTGCACTGGGTCTGCCTGGCCAGCAGAAGTCACTCAAAGGGGCCACTGCTTCCCCAGCAAAATCATTGGTTGACAGCCAGTCATAATCCATCACAGTGAAGGTAAGGCAGGCACACCTATGTCTGTACTGTTCAGGGCTTACATGACTGTGGACAAATCAAGAAGTATCATCTGGAATGTTCTTATGAAGGTTCTATAATACTTAGGTGAATACTGTATAGTCACCTAACCATCACACATGCATATCTTCCCCATACTGCTCCCACAAGGTCTAAGGCACACATATGTCTAGAATATTTTTTGTTTGTTGTAGTGTTACATTCTTCTTCAGTGGAACTGTGAGTCTCAAACCCTATTCCAGCATGACAATGTCCCTGTGCATTTATCCCCTGATCTCCATGAACACCTGCTGTGTTCTGGATGTTTTGGAGTAGCAGATCTCTCATGTCTTGTACAGAGTTCTGATTATGACACTCATTTAAACTGAACACCTTAAGGATGAACTGAACCCCAGACCGCCAAACCTCAACATTAAGGTCTAATTTTACTCATACTATTGAATCAACCCATATCCACATGACCAGTCATATGAACCAGTCTTTAGTATAGTGGTATAGTTCAGCAGAAGTGTGGACAAATTTTACTTACAAGTAGAAGAGCTCATCAAAAACGGGGTGCAGAGTTTTAAGTTTTACTTGTGTTCGTTGACTTTTGGAGTTAGGGAAGAGGTGATGAGGGCAGAGCTCCACAATGACAAATGGATCACTTAGACCTGAAAGAGCACAAACCATATGATTCTTGAATCATCATTCTTGAAACATTCCCCATTTTCAGGATTTTCGGCTGACTTACCATTAGCATCCAAGGCAATGAGATCAGCTGCATGCAGTATCTCCACAGTAAGTCTTTGTTCAGGAGCGTCGTAATAGCATTTAACACTAATGCGCCCAAATCGACTGTGCTTTAAGATTCTCTGACACAGTGAAGGAATAAAACACAGGAAAAATACAGACTTTGGATAATGCATAAAAATCAAAGAGTCTCTGCTTACAACTAAGCAAATTTTGTGCAAAATCCATCTGGCTAAAACAAAGCAATGTGTAAAACCTGTAGCTACGTTTTACTGAGACAAAACAGATACCGGTATTAAAACCTAGTGGAGCTGGAGCATACCTGGTGAGATATTTTCTCCAGGAAGTACTGCTCGATCAGCTCAAAGGAGGTGCACTTGTTCAGGCGCAGCTCGTCCTCCAGCGCCTACAACAACAAAAGATGTTAGCAACATGCAGACTAGCGTGGCTCGTTCCCAAAATGTAAATAGTGAAACTAGTTTTTACTTTGTAATCCCCAGATTTGAGATCTTCCAGGAGCAGCCCCTCACCACTGTCATGGAAGAACCGTACCAAAGTCTGAAGGAAAAAAACAGACAACAGGTCATTTGTCTAACAATATGGCCAAAGTTTTTAAATGAGGTTAACCATTTTTAAGCTTCTTCTAAAAGTCACACCAATTTTTAATGATACAGTTTCCGCTATTACTTTTATTGTACACAAACACTACAAGATGGGATTCATATTATGTTAATAAGCCAACTTTTTGTAGCTTGTGTAGCTTTTTAGCCTAGTAACTAGTTTTTACTTTTTTTTTCAAATCTGGCTTGCCAATTCTTATCTCAAGAAGTAGTCTGACTAGCACATTGTCATTCTTGTGAGGTACAGGACTGTACAGAAGGATGTCAGGGTGACTGATAAATAACTGATGGGATGCCATGATGATAAGACAAAACATTAAGTATTAAGGTATAGTTCTCCTAAAAAATACCCACTACCCAAGTGTTGTACAAGTGTAAATTTCTACTAACCCCAAGTTGCCATTGCTAAGCCCTAAAGCAAGGCCCTTAAGTGCTCAGATGTGATGAGTCCCTTCGAATAAAGAAAACTTGGGTTTAACCCCAGATAACAGACAAGGATATGCAAAGAAAAAACATTGCAATTATTGCAATCTCTATTATTGATTAAAATATTTGTATGCAGTCCCTGTGATGGACTAATGAATGTTTATTCGTAATTAAAATAGATGTGAAGGGAAATCCGCCAGACTAGAAAGTTTATTAGATCAAGTTATTGACAAAAATTCCTTATTGATGTCCTTTCTATTCTGTGCTACCATGTTTATGGATATGACAGTTGACCTAATACTTTGCTTACCAAGGTCAGCAATCATAAGACCTAGCTAAAAGTTTGTACACATCTATTTCCGGAGGAACTTTTGGATCTAGTGTCTTTAAAAATTATTTCTCAGCAAATAGATTCACCTTTGCCTGGGCATATTTCACTTCACTGCCTTTGGATACCCATGTGCTTCCACTCGCCCTTTGGCTTTGTACCGATGTTTAAGGAGCTTTCAAATTGTCTAACTGTTAATATGCCCCTTGTTAAGATATAAGCATGCAGATCAATTAGAGAATCTCAGAAGATATAAGAAGAACCTGAGGGTAGGGTCAAGTTGTCCACCTTTAATTCTGACCTCAATTTGAGGGACGATATGCCCTTTAGACACCACATGTCCAGTGAGTGATTAGGTTCCACAAGGACTGTCTGTCTCTGAAATACATAGAAGCACCTAGGCAAATTCATTTTTAAAATAGAGCAGAACCTTTCTAGGGCCCAAATGTCCTAAAAAGAGGTCAACAGCAGATCTAGATTTTGTACCACTGCATTAAGATCAGAATCAGAATCCACTGGCCTGATGTTATTTACCCTTTACTGCCAGTTCATTCAATTATTAAGGAATGATGGGTGGGGGGTGACCATGCATGGATGTGATGCGTTGATGCACCAGCATCACTGAGTACTATGTGTAACACCAGCATGGCACATCATTCTCCTCCTCAGGCTGTCCATCCTGCTGTCCAAAAAAAGCTTTGATAAACTTCATCATGAAGGAATGAGAATGAGAAAAAATGGGAGTTATTCAAATGTAATCCATCCATCAACAAGAGCAGTATAGCTAGCAGTCATATGTTCTGACAAAAAATTTTATGTTTTAAAAGACTAAAGTGGAAGAAAACAATCTATCTGTCTATTCATCTGTCTGCCTATCAATCCGATCTATCAATCTTTGTAGGTGGTCCAGCATTGGTCTTTGTTGAGCAAAGAAAAGGAGTGACAGCATCTGTCATGTATTTATAGCAAATACTGTGTCTCTGTCAGCACTGTTTTTAGAAGGTCTCAGCATGGTGTACACAAGCACAAGAACATATTTAGGGGTGAAATAAACCCACACCAGCCATTTCACTGTGCCAAGTTACTTCCTCTTAAAACGGTACAAAAATTCAACAAATACAGGAACAAGTCATGTCATCATTTATTACTTCAGTATGTAAGCTGATTATTCTGTTTTTCATCAATACTTTATAAAAGTTAACCTTTTTTTCATTCATTCATTCTTTCATTCATTCATCTTCTAATTAATAATAATAATAATAATATTAATGGAGTCTGCCAAGGCTTATACCAGTGCACATAGGCAAAAGGCCACCAGCCCATCATAGTAATCACTAACCTCCACAGTATATTGGAACCGTGAGTAAAACTCCACCTGAACCCCTCTGTTTTCTGCAACAGAGTCCAGAATCATCCTCAACAGTAGCTCCCAGAAACTCCAGAGAACCCTGCGAGGGCAGCAAAGAACCTACCTTTAACACAGCAAACAAGCAGGCAAGCGCAACCTGAACACCCACCAGTCACTAATAGATTAAAGAAAAATCCTCACCATGGTGTCATTAAGAATGGCAACATGCAGAGATATTATTACAAGATTTGTTTAAAAGCTGTAATTATATGGAACGAACGTTGTAATTACCTTGCTAGGTTCTCCTTCACCAATGAATCACGGAGAATGACTAAGGTTGAATCTAGAAATTTCATCAATGGTGACACAGCCTGGAAGTGTTTACAGCACAATGTGTAAAGAGGTCATAAGGGTGTATGGTAATATATGTTGCAGTTGATTACATAAATTAAGAGATAGTCTGTTTACGAAAAAACTAAATTTAACTTACATCATCGTTATTAATGGTGTCTGGAGAGAGACTAATGTGCTGGATGTATCTCCGAAGTTCAGGAACCATCTACAAAAATAACCAAAATGGAGAATGTCATCAAGAGCTGCCAAATTACAGACTTCAGCGCTGTGAGTGATATGAGGGCTTAGTGAGCTAAAACACCCCTGCCTTTTATTGTTTTTTTTTGTAATAGTGTTTAGTGCATGAAATTGCATAACTTTCTGCAATACTTCAGGTATTTATTATACATTTACATTGATGTGGTTTTTTTTCATGTCATGTCGCATTAGTGTAGGGATTCCTGTTTTGAGTTGCTGCCTGTTGCCATGACATCATCTTTACAGGTTGGCAAATGCAGTTTGAGGACACAGACTCGGGGCTTATTTACAAAATATTTTCAAAACCGGATGTTTGCTTTCTATCATCAATCCATCTGACCACCATCTCCAACACCAACATCCCTCAGACCATCCTCCCTTAGGCTACCATTCCTAACGCCATTATCTCTCACACCGTAATCTGTCAGATACCTATTCCTAACATCAACATCCATCACACCACCATCCATCACTCCACCATTCATTCATTCATTCATTCATCTTCTTACCCGCTTATTCCCGAATCCGGGGTATTGGGGGTCTGCTGTGCCCATCCCAGCACACATAGGGCGAGAGGGTACACCCTGGATGGGTCGCCAGTCCATCTCAGTGCAACACATAGACAAACAACCATTCACACACACATTCACTCCTATGGACAATTTAGAATACCCAATCCACCTAATCTGCATGTTTTTGGACTGTGGGAAGAAACCAAACCCCCCCTGGAGGAAACCCACGCAAGCACGGGGAGAACATGCAAACTCCGCACAGAAGGATCCCGGCCCGGGATTTCGAACCTGGGACCTTCTTGTTGTGAGGCGACTGATCAGAACACCATCTCTCACATATTTATCTATCAGACTGTCATCTAACAGAACACTCATTCATCAGACGACCATCTCTTATACCACCATCCCTAACACCAGCAACCCCATACTCTAGCATCAGTCAGATCACCATCCCTCACATTACCATCCATCAGATGACCATCCGACAGACCACAATCTGTCAGACCAGAATTTAATTGTTGTGTTAAATAGATGCATTAACGTTTATTATGAATTTTTTATTGATTAAAACACTTAAATAACACATTAACAGAGGAAACAGATAGAACAAACCATCATACCATCAACAAACCATCACTAGACAGAGAAGATGCAGACAGTGAGGGACAAGCCTGTTATACAGTCAAACACAAATTATATGAGGCAAGAGGAAGGATGAGAACCGAGGACACGCATAAGTATTTATTCATTATTTATAGCCTTTGGGGTTTTTCTCTAAACCTGTACAATGATTCTGTGGTGCATCGGGTGTAAATGCTAAGGTTCATGGGTTTGTGTAGTTCTTCTATTTACTGATAGACACATTAACAGCAAGTTCATAGAAATGTGATGAAATATGCAGAATTATTGAGCAGATCAAACTGTATGATGCATTTTCATAAAATAATAAAACAAGGTCACAGCTCCGTTTTCATTTACATATAAATTAAAGGTGGAGGAGCTTCTCTTTCCCTTGAGCTGCTTTTTCTTCGCTTTTAACTTTTTTATTCATTCCCACACCAATATTCTCATCACTCATCAGTATTTTTAGTCTATTTCTTTTTTAAATAATGTTTCCTTCCCTATTTTGTCCTCCAGGCTTTTTCTTAATTTTGACTAACCATGGCAGTGCTTTTGGAAAAAAAAGGTTAACATCAATGTTTAAGTCAAGTAGCAAAACCTTTCAAAAATCATTTAATATTCATATGACTGCTCTGATGTCACTGTGTGATGGTCATGGATGGGTAGACAATATTTCTTGATAAAGGTGGTGGTGGGAGGGGGTGTCGAAAATCAACATGACAAAAAAACTCAAGGAATATGGGTTACCCGCTTATGGTGATGGTGCAGTTGAATTACCTTATCTGTGAGGTGTGTGATTAGTCTTTTAGCTTCTCTTTGTAGATCCAGGTCAGCATTATACAACTGACCATTTAGAGCCTTGTTCACCTGTTCCTTGCCTTCAGCTCCACACGACTCTGCCATAGCCTGCTCCACAGCCCGCCAGTCTAACTCACGTGGCAAACTGGACAGATATGTGCGTACGTATTCTGTGTTGTTCAGTGCCACCGAGAGCTTTGTGAAAGCAGGAAGTAGCAAAAAAATGAGAAGGAAATAGATTTATGAAGTTAGAAACCGAAGTTAGAAACCGAAAAAACAGATAATGGATCGGAGGGAAATTGAAAAACAAACAACAAAAAACATCATAGCACATCATAGCATCCCATCAACGAAGAATATTTACTCCTTTTGAGATGAAAGCCTATTACTCTCACCACTATTCAGAGGCTATACCTGCATGATGAAGGTTCGTTGCTCCTGACCCAGTTGATTTCTCTCAATTTTGCGCTTCAGGAGCTCTGCATAGCACACTGCCTCACCGCACAAATTCTGCATTGAACAACATCGTCCAGAGATCAATTCTGCACTCTTAATTTCATTCCTTTTTACCTGAAGGAATTTTTTTTAAGCCTACATCAGTCAAGCGAGTGATGAAGATGAATGCTCCTGCTGAGTCAGGCCAAGCCAGCTGAGTCCAGAACTCTTGCACCTGGCCGAAGCATGTGGTGACATCCACCGCTGACATGCTGTGTTTGGTACTTTGCTGGATGGGTTGGAACTGTGTGTGTCGATACCACAAACATATATAAATGTAACACACACACACACACACACACACACACACACACATATATATATATATATATATATATATATATGATCGCAGGTTGCGACTAGTTAACTTTTATTCTGCATAAATTGTTAAAAAAAACTGATTCATTATTGCTGCAAAGGAAGTGGAAATCAGCGGGATTGCAGCTTTCCACTGTCGTTGTGTCGATACACACTATATTTACACATCTGAAAGCTTTGTGCAATCAATCCAAGGATTTACAGATTTTTTCCACTTGCCTGGTCCGTCTCTACAGCCTTGCGAATCCTGTCAACAGATTTCTCGTGCACAATCTGCAGCCATTTATGAATGGAGGACTTAAACCAATTGTGAAAACCTGTAAGTGCCAGCATCTTAGTGTCTCTATGAAGCACACAGAAGAATTTCCAGAGTCTGAATCATCACTTATAAATAGCACATGAAAGATTTTACAGCACATCAATGTAGAAGATTAACTGCAAGAGACTGAGACTCACACATGGTCACCATGACTCATTTTCTGTCATTTCATGGAGCTAGTGTTTGGTTCAACAATAATTAGATCACTGAGCTGGATTCCACTGGATTCCAGGGCTACAGTGATGTACCTGAGAGGAAGAAACTCCCTGAATCGTTTCAGGGTCTTCATAGATATGAAGACCTCGAATAAGGTTTCTCCCATCGTCTGGGAGAGCCGGTAATTCTCCTGCTCCAAAGTCCCACAAACCCGTTCCATCGCAACACTTACGTCATCAGCCACCTGGGTACAGGGCATGAGCACAACATGAGGTCCATTGTGTTGACCAATCTTAGATGGAAAATGTTGGTTTCTACACGCACCAGCTTCTCTAACTGCCGATAGGAGATGCTGAAGAAATCCACCCTCACCGAACTGAAAGAACAACAAAAAAACCCTCTTTTTTCTCTTGATGGTTTTAAAGAATGCTAAAGTCTATAACTTCAGCCCTTGAGAAGTACACTCCTGCTTCTCAAGATCTAAAGATTGAACATTTTAATCTTGGCCCATATTAAATATGCATGATATGCACCCGGTGAGGCAAGACCTTTAGGAGTGGATTCATACTTGAATAAGAGTGTTAAATTAAGGTTGTAATTAAACTCTGTAGGAGGATTGATCTGCAGTAGTGTATTGGAAATCTCCAGAGCAATGTGGGTAATGAAGAGTTACTTATGAAAGAGTTTGTTGTAGACGTTTTGCCCACGTTGGACATCAAAACACACGGCATCCACCACCAACACCATTCTCTTCAACTGCTCTTCAATGGTCTGAATCAGAACATGTATAAGAACATAATAAGAACATGAACAACCTAAAAATAATGGCTTTAAACCTATGTCCTGATCTGGAAAGATAATCTCTCAGGACAGTGTATTAACTTTTGAAATCATTTTGCTTTGTGGTTTCTGAGTTTCTGTCAAATTTTAGATCTGTCATCTGTTGTCCTATAGAGATGCTCATAGGATGGTCAGATAAAATTCTTATGTTTGGATTGTAGGCGCGGTTTTAGACTGTTACTATTTTGGCATGTGCCAAAATCTTTTAAATTTAAAGTTTTTGGGGTAATGTAACTATCATAATTATTAAACAGAAATTTTGTACTTACCCCTTCATCTGGTTTATAGTGTGAGATTGTGGCCTCGTACCATTCCACTGTGCCTTTCTGTAGCCAGATAGACACATGTAAATAAAAAAAAACTCAACCAAACTCCAAATTACCCAAACGCCCAACCTAAACACCTTCTTGTTAGAAGATAGTTTTACCTTTATAACGGTTGCTATTTCTAGGTGCAGCTCACTGCGTTCTGGACAAACTGCCTTAAATGCTTCCATTAATTGCATCTGTCCAACAGTTCTGAATCACATGAAGAGAATACTATTACACAGCAGCATAAAAAGCATAGACATTTCACACGCAAAAAATAGGAACGATTTAGACAAAATATTTTTTTGTTCTGCTGGCTAAAGTTCTTTTCAAAGCTTGTTTTACTTGTTAACCTTGTAAAGGGGACAAGTAATAGGACAGTTGTGGCTCATTGGTTTTGGTGCCGGTTGTTGATCGGTAGACCACCTCCGCCACTGTTGGGTCCATGAGCAAGACCCTTAACCCTTCCTGCTCTGTTCAATAGCTGTCCCTGCGCTCTGACCCCTAGTAAGATGGGGATATGTGAAGAAAAACATTTCACTATATGTTGTACTCTTTGTAATCATGTATGTGACAAAAATGTAATTTTTCATAAACTCCACACAGAAAGACCTCTTGCCCAGGAATCGAACCCTGGACATTCTTGCTGAGAGGCGACTGTGCTATGTAATGTAACAATGTAAATGTATATAAAAATGTAAATATATTAGGAGCAAATGAATTTAAAATATTGTATTTAATATATACAAAACACATTTGCAGAAAATATTTTAATGTAAATATTTTTTTTAGATATTTTTAACTTTCATCCTGAAACATAAATGAAATTATATATATA
>JAOTRA010000022.1:5336742-5347047 GCA_026260255.1 Pseudolaguvia tuberculata
AAGAAAGAAAGAAAGAAAGAAAGAAAGAAAGAAAGCAAGAAAGAAAGAAAGAAAGAAAGAAAGAAAGAAAGAAAGAAGGAATGAATGAACATTACATTTTAATGCCCCCAGGCTTCACTCTAAGCCACTGAGGGGTGCTATGGCCTCTGTGGGGAAAGCTGCAGCCTGCACACCACAACACAGCAACAGGTCAGGTTAATCCTGTGGACAGTGTGTTACGGTGTGCACATGTGACTGAGCCTCACAAAAAATGCAGAATCAGGATAGTGAGCTTGTTCCACCCACTTTGAGGACATTCTGGATGGAGTTGTTGGGAGGTTTCAGAAGGCAAAGAGGCCCTAGCAGCGAGGGGCCGCTATGAATCACGCCTGCATGGTGTGGGTCACTCAGCTTGAGGGCTGTGGCCACTAAGCGGGTCTCTGGGGTGCCAGTGGACCCAGCAGGGCAAGGGAAACATTAATGGTCCTTAATGGTTTAAATAGTCCTGGAAAGAAGCACCCAGTATTAAGGCCACCATGGTTAAGACCAGAGAAAATAGGAGAGTCAAAGTTAAGCAATAGAACTGAAGGGGCAGAGCTCCTAGCAGCCAGTCTTTCAGCCAGCATCCTAAAGCTTATTTTACTTTCATGGGCCCTTGCTATGAGAATGCAGTTTGCTCTGATTGATAGATATTTTTTTTTCTTTATAGCGCAAGGAGGTTCAGGCCTATCCTTAGAAAACACAGTGGCAATGGTGGTACTGGAGGTACTGTGCATTCAAATCTGGATGCCTCTTTCACAGAGCACGTTCAGAAATATGACTAAATATGAAGTACTCTTTTTGAGAGTCAGTATTTTGAACTGTAATCATTTGATTGACCAGTTTGGCTGGAAGGTTAAACATAGCCTACCATCCTTCTTTAAAAAAAAGTATTAGATGAATTCTGGTATATTTTCAGCCAGTAGCCCAGCTCTCTAAACCAGACACCCTGCAGGGGTCAGGCAAACTAGCAATAAAGCTTTTCTTGAGCCCTTTAGTACTTCTGCGGTCGACTGATGGATGAGCCTCATAGCCAGGGCCCCATTATGACCTGAAGCACCACTGGTGGTAGGGGTAGTATCATAGGCTTGGGTATCATATGTGGCATGTTCTTTTCCACTATCCCAAGAGGTCCAGGTCTGATAGCATCCGGACCTTTTCTCAGAAGTCTTATTGGAGAACGTTTCTACCTGAGGTCGAAGCGACACAGCTCCAGTTCCTGATGTGGAACCTCCTTGAATTAAAAAAAGTATATACATAAAATCTAGATCATCACAAAATGTTATAAAGGAGCAGCAATTCCAAAACTCCATCCTTTGACGATCTAAACCAGAAGAGCTGTCAAGCACAAAGAAACAAAAACACATCTCTTATTTATAGAAGCACCTGAAATAAACAGGAAACACACATTTTCAGTTGCTATAGAAACCTCAAGGTTAATTTCTCTTTACATTTAGTACTGACATCAGTCATGCTGAGAATAATCTAAATCTGTCAGAAAGAAAGAAAGAAAGAAAGAAAGAAAGAAAGAAAGAAAGAAAGAAAGAAAGAAAGGGGTGTTGAGTTAATTGTATAAATTGTCAATAGTTAAATTTACTCACTGCGCTTCCTTCTCTGCGTACCTGTCTACCTTAAGATGTTTCTCTGTTCTTGCACTAAGATTTTGGAATGAACATTAACAACAGAACAGCAGAGACACCGACTGTTTCAAAGAGATGACTAAAGACTGGAACTCCGAACTGGGACTCTTTATTTTGATTACAGAGACCATCTTTTGGGTTGTTTCCATTTTGTTTTGTGTTTATGAGACTCTAAGTACGTTTGTACACGATGGTGATGATGATATTCTCCTGATGATGCAAAGTTTTTCAAAAGTACAATAAGCTAAGTAGGTTTTCTTCCTCCTACTAAACATTCCAATTTTTTTATTTTTACAAAAGCTTGCATGTGAAGCACGGATTCATTTGAACCGTGTGATAGTGTGTGGTGTGGAAACTGATTCACTTCCTGAGTGTGGATATGGTGGAGGCCCAGTGGGCGTCTGTGAGCTCTGTGATTCACTGGTCGGCTTGCTGACAGTCACTCTGCCATCTGTTTTAATATGTGGGAGAAAGTCAATACATCAACAACCAGACAATTCTGGAGTGGCTGCAGCCTCTCTGTACACGTGTGTGTGTGTTGTGCAGACATACCCAAATTTACTGCGTTCAGGTTTGTGTAAGGTCCTGGGGCTAGTGCTGGCACTGGCCCCAGTGCCGGTAGGTGGAGGCTCCCTCCTGCTCCTCAGGGACTGGCTTCTTTGCACCTGCCTCAGAACACTGCTCTTTAGCTCCAGCAGTGTCGACATGGCTGGTCCACCACCTGCAACAGAGACATAGGTGAGAGATCGGTCTGAGCCGTATCTCTTTCCTTTGCATTCATCCAAATGAAAAGAAAACAAACGCATTTAACCCAACGTCCACGTATTGTCCAACCTTTGGCAGTGCGTCCGGGGAGTATAATGAATAATTACTGTAATCACAGCTTGCATCCGATTCTGCCTGCGTTATGAGCGCGGCGCAGAGAGATCCTGCGTGGTGTTAATTGAGGTATGTGCCAGGCACATTTGTCTGTGCCACAGCGAGCGATCGGTGGTGTAAGATCAAAAGGCAGAAATTAATCACCACCTCCAATATGTTTGTGGATTTCTGTATAAACAGAGCGCAACTTTGAGAGTGCCTGCGCCGTGACCCCTTAATCTACCCTGAGAGAGTGAATCAACTGGGTAGCATAATTATACTAAAGCTTTACCTTCGATTAAAGATCGACTGATAATCAGCTTCACTGATGTTTTTACTGATATTTGGACAGTTTTTCTACCATAATTATTACTTTTAAATATCGGATCCACCAAGAAGGTGCCATTTTGAGGACCTTTTGGACCAGAGGTTCTCAACTATATCACTGTATTCAGCTGTAAAAAGCATCTGTCCCAGTCCACATCCCATATACATATCTTTTAAGTAAATGCTAATAAGAGTAAGGGGAATGAAGCCACACACACAGATTTGTTTTTAGATGTTTATTGGTCCTTTTTTGTCTCTATTGATAGAACAGAGTGATAAGATAAAGAGAGAAGTGGGACCACCTTATTTCTAATACCCACTGGGGGAAAATGGGGCAGTACCGCCCTAGTTGAGAGTCATTAATCCTTTAGGCGTTAGAGTTTTTGAGCAGTTAATGTTTTAATATAATTTCTGATTTCTTATTGTTTTATGACCAGTAGGCGGCGCGGTGCCATAGTAGATAACACAGTCGCCTCACAACAAGAAGGTCTCTGGTTTGAATCTCGAGCCGGGATCTTTCTGTGCGGAGTTTGCATGTTCGCCCCGTGCTTATGTGGGTTTCCTCCAAGTTTCCTCCCACAGTCCAAAAACATTCAGATTAGGTGGATTGGTGATTGTAAATTGTCCATAGGAGTGAATGTGTGCGTGAATGGTTGTTTGTCTATGTGTTGCCCTGAGATGGATTGACAACCCATCCAGGGTGTACCACCGGCTCTCGCCCTATGTGTGCTGGGATAGGCGCAGCAGACCCCTGTGACCCCAAATTCGGAAATAAGTGGGTAAGAAGATGAATGAATGATGAATGAATGTTTTATGACCCAATCAAAGCTTTTAATTAGAATTTATTTTCTATTTAATTCATTCATCTTCTTACCCACTTATTCCCAAATCCAGGGTCAATGGGGACGCTGTGCCTATCCTCCATGTGGGAGGAAACCGGAGCAAGCAACTCCGTACAGAAAGATCCCGGCCCGGGATTCGAACCTGGGACCTTGTTGTGAGGTGACTGTGCTATCCACTACGCCACCGCGCCGCCCTATTTAATTTGGACTTTTAGAATTTTGCTGTATTTATTAGAGTTGTTTGGTTGGAGTAAAATAACAGTACTGACACTTAAACACTGGTACTGTTGGAATGAAAAACAGACATAAAACATTGCAGTAAATATTAATTCTACATTTCGGTTATTGATCAAATAATATGCAATTAATATGCATTGTTTATTTTTAAGTGATATTGCTCGGAAACTACATTAATTATCGATTACAGATAAATGTACAAGTTCTCCCTGTTTTCATTCATTTTTCTTGACTCATGGCATGTAACGAACAAGGTCTCCCCTCAGGCTGTTACCGGGGAAAGCAGCAGAAAAAAATAAAGAACAATAAAAGCAATACATGAAAGAAACCGAGAGAAGAGGAAGATAACAATGAAATAGCAAAGGGGTTTTTCTGTAACCAGCGTTCTCTTCTGTTAAACCTCTAAAGGTTAGGAGGAGGAGTTCGGAAGCCCACTCGCACGTCATCTTCTATATGAGAATACAGAAAGAGCACAAAAGTGATAGCACAAAAGGCTAATGGAGGCGTCAAGTGTGTTTCATTTTATACGGAGGAAATGATGATATAGACGATTCACACTTTTACAGTAGCTCAAACTGATCCAGAGGAAGTGCTTCAATTAACTGCACTTAATTACTCGCCTCTATTTCCTCTCTATACATCTGAGGATGTGATGACAGATCCATGAGTTACTCATTAATAATTTACTCTGCTGCTGTTTTACGTGTGGTACGTGAGCAGAAGATAAAATATTCTGGGATTTTAGATCAGCTGAGCCGGTGGTAATATGGTGGACGTGATTTTTTTCCTAGTAGGATGTTATCCTGATTTATTCATTCATTCATTTTAATCTTCTTACCCACATATTCCCTAGATCTGGGTCATGGGCGTCTGTTGAAGCCTATCTGGCGCACATAGGGCAAGAAGCAGGATTACACCCTGAACAGATCACCAGTCCATCGCAAGGTGAACAACCACTCACACACATTCACACCTATGAGCAATTTAGAAATGCCATTCAACCTGAAACCTTTATTAATCATTGACAACAAAATAAAACATTTCAATTAACAAATTATAGCGATTTGATGTCATCAATGTGTTGACCAAACCTGTCTTGAAGCATTTTTGAATCTTTCCCTGCTTGTTATTTATTCTGTAATTTATTTATTTTCTAGTCCGATTATTCCCTAATTTTGAGTCACGGGATTGATGGGAGCCTATCCCAGCACACACAGAGTGAAAGGCAGGTGTACACCCTAGGCAGATAGCCAGTCCACACACACACTCACTCCTATGGGCAATTTAGAATCGCCAAATCAACTTAATGTACATGATTTTGGACTTTTTTCTCTGGGTTACTCCGGTTTCCTCCTACAGTCCAAAAACATATACATTAGGTTGATTAGTGATACTAATTTGGCCCTAGGTGTGAAAGTGTGTGTTGTTGTTCGTCTATGTGTGGCTCTGCAATAAACTGGTGACCTGTCCAGGGTGTATCCAATCATGTGGTTCGATACTTGAATATGCAAATAAAACAAGGGTTGATCCAGAGTTTTGGAAAACAAACAGTGAAATCTCTGTTTTAAAGATCTGGGATTTATTGGGGCAGTGGTGGCTTGAATACTTCTGAGTTGTTGACAGGGAGACCTGGAAGACCTAGGTTCACCACCTCCAAAGACCAGTAGAAACTGGGCACAAGCTCACTTCTGCCAAGAAAGACTAGGAAGACCTGGGTACAAGCCCCACCACCAAGTCTGCAACCTTTGGGACCTTGAATAAGACACTTAAACCTTACTGCTCCAAGGGTGCTGTATATTAGCTGATCCTGTGCATTAACCCCAAAGTTTCCAGGGGGGGGGAGAAACAAGCACTTTACAATCACTTGTACGATTTATAATGATGTATGTGACAAATGAAATTGGAATCGAATATTATCATTTAAACCCCATGGAAGATCTGAGCAGTGCAAAACCGAACCCAGGATTAAGTTTAATAATTTGGTGCTGGAGGTAAAACACAAGAAAAATGTACATTAGGTTTACATTTCTGGTGTTTGGTAGACGCGATTTAAAGTGATTTACCTTTACCTCATTTATCCATCTTTACAGTTGTAGATTAAGAGCCTTGTTCAGGGGCCCAGCAGTGACAGCTCATAGTGTTGGGGATTGGACTTCTTTCCAGTCAGCAAACCTAAATCATTTTACTACTGTTACACCACATATAAATCATCAAATCATTTCCAAATCCTTTGTGGATAAAGTTTATGCTTGGACAAATCAATTTGTTTCTACGAACTGCTGTCCAAGTATTGGATGTTCCCTTTGACCGACAGAAACTGATGTCAACATTTTTAATTAAATCAAATCTCAGAAATGCTGCTGTTTGTCTCGGGATTTGTTTTCACCCTCAGTGATTCGTCACAAAACCATGTGCCTGCTGCAGTGATATGGATCAATTTACCACAGGTTGGCATCTGTCATTAAATTAATTAATGTTATTTTTGGAAGCCTGTTTGTTTGTGGCGGTGCAAAAAACAGTAGTTGCACATTTAAGCAACAGTGACTCTCTAAGCCTCCATGCCATTAACCCAGCGAGATAAAGTCCAAAGGTGACAGCGCTCCACTTTACTCTAATAGAACCAGGCGTACATTAACAAAGGTCAGGTTCCCACAGTGAGCTGTGCGCTGTCCTTCCTCTCAACCAGTAGCTCTTTTTAACGCCTTTCTATGAAAATAACATAGAGAATTTAGAAAAGTTAACAGGGAACTGTAAGCAGCTGTCTGAGGCAAACAGCTTTCAATTAAACAAGGCTCAGTCCAGACCTGGTGTCCTTCTGTCTTAGCCGTCAGCCCCCATGAAAGCTGGCATGCCACATGACACATGGCACCGACTGCTAAAGGGAGCTGGGAAGAACCCAGACGCACAAACGCTGGCATCAAGAGCTTTTCCATATGCACATGCAGACCCTCCTGGACCATGCTGGTGACAGTGTTGCTTAACAGAGTATTTTCTGTGAGAGACAGAGTATTTTCTGTGAGAGACAGCCAGGCAGCTTCATCTGCAAGGGATAGAGGGGTCTCTATGGTAACGCCTGAGCCCGACGCAGGTACACAGGAATCGACAAAGAACAGACTTCATGCTATTATATCAGTGTTTCCAAGCTGAGCAGAGAAGAGGAGAATCTGTAGACTGGAATTTAATCAAATCATTGAAAAGTATCAACCCCAAAAAGAGAGCCTTTTTCTTCAACATTCCTACCCGATAATCATATTTTAAGTTGATATGAAGCAATGAATTGGTGAAATTGATGCAGCCATTTGCAAAGGAACACCCAGCAGCCCTCCTGTCGTGTGGATCATTCATACGGATTAACCTATTGGTCTCTGTCAAATGAAATCAGCCAAGCCTTCTGCATAATCCTCTCATTGTACTGACAAGCTGGAGTCAGCGGAGGAGAATTCCTCAGTCTCATACGGTTAAACGCTGAAGCCAATTCTTCCAGACACGATGTGACATCTGTAGGAAAAATCCTTTCATGCGATCAGTCTTTTCGATTGTTTTCGAAGACACAGATCGACAGTGAAACCCTGGCGAGCTGTCTGTATGTCCTACCACCCAATAATAGAATTTACACATTGTGAATGACTGAAGATGGAGATACTAACAATCCTATCGTTTTATGGTTTGGCAGAAACCAGAGCACTGCTTTAGCATCCTTCTGCTGCTGTATACATACAACTACCCAACTCATTCCACATACATGCTATATGAAGGTGGGCAACCCATCCATATTTGACAAACAGTATATAAAAAGTTCCCAGATGATCTTCATTCTGACGATGGAATACATTACTATTATATAATTCAGCTGGAGAGACAACACACCATATCTGAAAATGGTGGAAAGGGGCAGTGCAGAGTCTGGAGTCTGTATGTGGTAGTATCTTCCATCCGACAGTGGTGGCTCAATGGTTAAGGTGCCGAGTTGTTGATCGGTAGAGCAGGAAGACCTGGGTTCAAACCCCAACACCGCCAAGGAAGACCTGGGCTCAAGTCCGCCCCTGTTGGGTCCTTAACCCTTCCTGCACCAGGGGTGCTGTACAATAGCTGTACAAGCGCTCTAACCCCCAAGTTACTAAGATGGGGATATGCGAAGAAAAACATTTCACTATATGTTGATGTACTCTGTATAATCATGTATATGACAAAAATTTAATCCTTTTCCCCTTAAGACTGACTGCAACCACCTGTTAAAGGTAATAAACAAGCAGGACAAAAGAACTCAAGGAACACATTTTGCTGTTTATCTCCACCAATTATTTATAACTGTGTTTGGTAAACTTAATCCTTGAGGGTTTGCAAAGTTTAGCTCCATCTTGTCTCATAAAACCTGTAAGTTTCAGGTACATCAAGTCAGATCTTGAATAGTTTCAGGTGTGTTGGATTAGCTAAACTCTGCACCCACACGATTTCCAGCAACACCAACTTGCCATTGTTTGGCCCTCATCGTTTGACCCTTAACCCCAAATTTTTCGTTGTATAAAATAGCTAAATGTAGGTAGTTCTGAATGAGGATGTCTCCTAATGTAACTCTTAAGTTAAGAGTCTTAAGACCAAGACTTCAGAATTTGGAAAACAGCCCAAATGTCATTTTCATTCCAAGCCTCCAAATAGTGGCACAAAATAGTCAACGGTGAGCTGGTGATTTAGTTCAAGCCTTAAACCTGAGTGATACCTGCAAACGTTTTAACCTCCAGGCCGCTCTTTTGGTAATCTAATCAAATCCAGTCTCGAAAACACGACACCCTAATCAGACCACACAGAAGTGTTCGACACACTTCTGCTCCAAGTGAGGAAACAGGCGTTGTTTTTGCCCTGTATAATGTCACCATTGTAAGCAAGAATGAGTCCACCTGTTCCGAATCCCAAGTAGCACTTCAGAGACATAACCATGTCTCAGATTATCAGCAAAAGCTCAGACTAGCATGATACATGAAACTCTTTCTATCTCTCTCTCTCTCTCTCTCTCTCTCTCTTACTCCCCTCTCACTCACTCACTCACTCACTCACTCACTCACTCACTCACTCACTCACTCACTCACTCACTCACTCAATCACATCTCTTGCTCTCTCACTCACTATATATTACTCTCTCACTCTCTCCCACTCTCTCTTAATCCATCTCTCCCTCTCTCTTTCTATCTCTACCTCTTCCCCTTTCCCTCCTCTCTCTCTTCCTCTCTCTTTCTCTCTCTCCCCACTTCCTTATCTCTTTATCTTTCTCTTGCACACTTGTAATTTAAAATAGAGTCATATTTACCTTATCTAGGTTTGGTGTCTATGGATCTGGAATCAGGATCTGAAAAAAATGGTGTAAAAGCCGTCTGTGAGACTTGTGTAACAGAACCCTGGTATATACCATTAAAATCAATAAACAGATAAAGACTCTAATCCTCAGGAGCTGTGACAAAGGTTTTCAGGATTTGGAGCTTGGGATTTAATTCCTGCCAATTCACTGAGAGATTATCTTGTGCCACCATCGAACCGGACGTCAGGACGCCATAATAGCCCTCGCACTTAGCAATGGAGATCGATCTAAAACGCTAGAGCTATAAACAAACATGTGGGAAGTTCTCAGTAGTAGGTGTTAGAGGTGTTAGACCCTAAACTGGAGATGGTCGAAATTTCAATTCTAAGCAAGGTTTTGTATAAATATATTTTCTTATATAAGGTCATATAACATAAATATATGAATTAAATGTAAGTGTGGTGGAACGGTGGTGTAGTGGTTGGCATGGACGTCTCACAACAAGAAGGTTCCGGGTTCAATTTTTAAAAAAACATGTACATTAGGTTGATTGGTGATTGTATCTTGCCCATAGGAGTGAGTGAGTGTGTGTGGTTGTTCATCTATGTGTGCCCTGCGATGGACTGGCGACCTGTCCAGGGTGTACCCCTGCCTCTCGCCCTAAGTGAGTTAGGATAAGCTCCAGCGGACACATGTTACACTGAATTAGGAAATAAGCAGGTAAGAAGATGAATGAATGAATTTATTAATTGATTAAATGTAAGTTACTCTGGAGCCATCTGATGCCGCCCTAGTGTAACAAATTCAAATAGCATTTCATTCTTGTTGTTTTGAGAACATGGTGTAAAAGTTTTGCAAAGAAATCTAATCTGATTTTAAGTCTTCTCTCAAACTCTTCTCTCAAACCCTTCATTCAAACTTCTCACTCAAACCAGTCATTTAAACTCTACACTCAAACTCTTTGCTAAAACTCTTTGCTAAAACTTTTCACTCAAACTCTTTGCTAAAACTCTTTACTCAAACTCTTTGCTAAAACTCTTCCCTCAAACTCTTTGCTAAAACTCTTCCCTCAAACTCTTTGCCAAAACTCTTC
>JAOTRA010000022.1:5347147-5364717 GCA_026260255.1 Pseudolaguvia tuberculata
CCTCAAACTCTTTGCTAAAACTCTTCCCTCAAACTCTTTGCTAAAACTCTTCCCTCAAACTCTTTGCTAAAACTCTTCCCTCAAACTCTTTGCTAAAACTCTTTACTCAAACTCTTTGCTAAAACTCTTCACTAAAACTCTTTTCTAAAACTCTTCACGCAAACTCTTTGCTAAAACTCTTCCCTCAAACTCTTTGCTAAAACTCTTCCCTCAAACTCTTTGCTAAAACTCTTTGCTAAAAAACTCTTTACTCAAACTCTTTGCTAAAACTCTTCCCTCAAACTCTTTGCTAAAACTCTTTACTCAAACTCTTTGCTAAAACTCTTCACTAAAACTCTTTTCTAAAACTCTTCACTAAAACTCTTTTCTAAAACTCTTCACTAAAACTCTTTTCTAAAACTCTTCACGCAAACTCTTTGCTAAAACTCTTCCCTCAAACTCTTTGCTAAAACTCTTCCCTCAAACTCTTTGCTAAAACTCTTTGCTAAAACTCTTTACTCAAACTCTTTGCTAAAACTCTTCCCTCAAACTCTTTTCTAAAACTATTCACTCAAACTCTTTGCTAAAACTCTTCACTCAAACTCTTTTATAAAACTATTCACTCAAACTCTTCGTTAAAACTCTTCACTTAAGCTCTTCGCTAAAACTCTTTACTCAAACTCTTTGCTAAAACTTCATTCAAACTCTTTGCTGAAGCTCTTCACTCAAACCCTTCATTCAAACTCTTCACTTAAATTCTTAACTTAAATTCTAAGCTCTTTAACTCTTCATGAAACCCTTGATTTAAGTTCTTCACTCAAACTCTATGTTCAAACTCTTCAGTCAAATGTTTCACTCAAACTCTATTCTGAAACTCTTCACTCATTTACACCCTTGATTTAAACTTTTCTCTCAAACTCTACACTCAAACCCTTTATTCAAACACCTTACACAAACCCTTCATTTAAACTCTTCTCTCAAATTCTACACTCGAAAATCATGAATGACATTATTTTCTCCAACTTTTTTTAGACACTTCTACAGAGAAACTTACATTTATCTAATTTATTTGATGGACCAGTTACAGGTTAGGGCTCTTTCTCAGGACCCCATGTGTGGTACCATAGTAGTGCAGGGAAGTAAACATATCACTCTCTTTTCCTATCGCTCCATCTCTCTCTCTCTCTCTCTCTCTCTCTCTCTCTCTCTCTCTCTCTCTCTCTCTCTCTTTCTCTCTCGAGGTGAAACAGACTTGATACTTCCAGTTGTAAAGTTCCTGCTCCTTTACACGGATTTGAGAAGCTTTGGACTGGCACTAACTCTGCTAAACTAACCCAAAGTTACAGGATACTAATCTTAACCAATGATCTTCTGTTCAACAGGCCAACATCTAAAGCACTGAGCTGAAGATTCTCACCCTTAAATGGGCATTTGGAAAATCATTAAGTAGATGTTAATTAATATTTAATTAACATCTATTTAATATCTACATTAATACTATAATAACATTTGTATTCAACAGCGCATCTCTTTCAGTTTGTGCTGAATCTTTTTTTTTTAACTTGTAGCGATACTGGTTATTTTTCATGTACTAACTGCAGACTGATGTCACACCCTAGGGAAAAACAGAGGGTAATAATATATACAACCATGACAGTTCTAGAAATAGAGAAACTCAGATTTTTACTCTTTCTGCCACTTTACATTTAAGTGCTGAACTTCAGCGGCTGAAACATCTTCATTTACTGTTTATCACCAGAAACAGAGCAACAAATATTTTTCTTCCCTGCTGGTCCCCCATCAACCAACACTCATCCGTTTATATTTTAATCAGAAGATTAAGATTTTACTTTTAATATTTTTTTTACATTCATACAAATCAATAAATACATATATAAATAAATAAAGAAATAAATCAATATTTTATTTTAAAAGGAGTGTTTATATTTTAATTCTTAATCAGAATTTTTATTTATTTCACATTAATATAAATAAATAAATAAATAAATAAATAGCATCCCTTATGTTAACATTAAGAACGAAAAAAATCTAGTACATTATTTTAAAGGATGTTTTAAAACCAGTGTAATTCAGTAAATTGATTTCTTTTAATCTGGAGAACCAGAGCAACAGGTTACCTGAGAATCTTTTCCTGGAGGTTGATCGGCGCTCCTGTTGCGCAATTATTTTTGAGCTCAAAACAAAAATCCAACAGTGAGACAAACTGAAGGAAAAATTCTTATGAGAGATTCCTAAAAAGACAATTAATTCGTCGTCATTTGCGTAACAGCGAACTAACTCTCGCCCCTGGTCAGGTTTCCTCCTGAACATCCAATCACGACAACCAAACCAATCAAACCGCGAACGGACACCAAATACAGCGAGGGATAAAGACGCAAATCCCAGAGAGGCGCAGCTGGAAACAGACTGAAGAATGGAAAAGATCCGTTAAAACTAAATAAAAACCCTATTAAAACATTCAGACACACACCTCTCCAGTATGTATCTGATGTGAGCTGATGTGATGTACGAGAAATAACTGCGAGCTTCTTCAGCTGATGTGATGCGTTAATGAAGGAAAAGGCGCTCACCTGTGCGTGGCTCACGCAGTGATGTGCGGTATTGGTGCGCGCGCTCTTCGCACTTTTCTACGCGCACTGGAAATGGCAAATGTGCGCCACTAGCAGGTGATGGCTTAAGATGATGAGAAGAGGGTCGCGAGGTGCGTGGACAGGGAAAAGAGCGCAGACTCCCATCCAAGCTAACCCGTTAATTTGACTACTCATGAACAACGTTTCGTTCCCTAAGGCAGACTAGTCTCCTCCCATTCGCACCAAATATGGTCAAAGGAAGTGCAGCCAGACTTGGCATAATTTGGTCTGTTGCTGTGGGGACGTCGGTTCTGCTCTGACTGTGTGCGTAATTATGCGTTTCGCACATTTTCTCTACACTTTTGATCTGTTTTCGATCAAAAGTATGTGGACACCGGGTCATTATACACACACATACAGACGTATTAAAACATTATTGAATATGGAGGCGGTTTGTGCACAGGGCCATTGCCATGCTGGAACAGGGTTAATTGTGATTTTTTTTAAGACCCCACAGTTTATTTGCTGTTTAGTGGAAGTGGTATTAGTTGACTACTAATTAAGTGATCAGGATTCGCTTCTCAGCACCACCATTCATTCATCTTCTTACACGCTTATTCCCAAATCCGGGGTCATGGGGGTCTGCTGGTCCTATCTCAGCGCACATAGGGCGAGAGGCGGGGGTACACCCTGGATGGGTCGCCAGTCCATCTCAGGGCAACACATAGACAAACAACCCTGCACACACACATTCACTCCTATGGACAATTTAGAATCCCCAATCCACCTAATCTGCATGTGGACTGTGGGAGGAAACCGGAGCACCCGGAGAAAACCCACGCAAGCGCGGGAAGAACATGCAAACTCCGCACAGAAAGATCCCAGCCCGGGATTCGAACTCGAGACCTTCTTGTTGTGAGACGTCTGTGCTATCCACTATACCATCACACCGTGCCACCATGCCGCCCCTCAGCACCACCAGTTTTCCACTAATGAGCCCCAACGCAGGACTCTTAACCTCCAATCGTTCAGATGTAAGTCGCTTTGGATAAGGATTATACTATAGTATACTGTACTATACTATACTATAGTGGTAGCCTAGTGGTTAAGGTGGTAGCCTAGTGGTTAAGGTGTTAGACTACTACCAGAAAGACCAGGGTTCAAATCCCATCTCCACCAAACAACCACTCTGAGTCCTTGAGCAAACACCTCAACCCACAATTGCTCAGTTGTAAGAAAAAAAAAAAGAGATCAAATGTAAGTTGCTCTGGATAAGTAACTGTGATTCTATACTATAAATGTAACATAGAAATCCATGTTTCTTATGTCACCTGGTGGTGATTTACACTTTTGGATGATTCAATTTAGTTCAATTCAATAAACTTTGATTTGGTGCTTTTTACAATTAATATTGTCTCAAAGCAGCTGTACATATGGTGGAACAGATAATTCTGCCAATCTTTGTCCTTGATGGGAAAGCCGGGGTCAACGATGGCAAGGAAAAAGTCCCTAGATTGAGAGTAGGAAGAAACCTTGAGATGAACCAGTATCAACAGGGATCTTCTGTATAGTAGATGTATATATAGTATATGTGCACTCGATAAGTGTTGCCCATCACATTGGTATTATAAGATCTGCTTGTGTTTCCACTGAATAAATCCAAATTTCCCTGACATAAGAAATCAGTCTGATACAAGTCCGGGTGTATAAACCGACAAATAATTAAGAGTTGTTTTCATCAATTCAGTGCAAACAGATTGAGTGCACAAACGAACAAGCCAAACAATGTTTGCTTGAGCTCATTTTGTGCCAACTGATTAAACACATACATAACAAATTCCATTCCATTCTAAAAAACAAAAGTCACAAAAGGAATGAATATGGTTTTTTTAATCATCATTGTGGAAGAAAAAGAGGAATAATAAGTTAGAAAGGAAATGTTTAAACTGTTCACCTCAGCCTGACGCTAATCTCTGTTGATGAGCTATGAGAGATGATCAGTAAAATTACTCTTGTTCACTGTTTATGAGTTCAACAATCCAGAAAGAACAGGAAAATGGATCAGCACCTCTGAGTTTAGGTGGTTATGGGTAATAAGGATGCTTCCAGACCTGTTTATACTTCTGCCACCACAGCCAGATTCTCCTTCTGGAAACCTTTTTAGCCTCTAAAATAAAACAAACAGATAAATAAATGGATAATTAGCACAGGAAGATAATGCACTACAAACAGATGTGAGACTGAGAATCCTCAAGCACCAGGGGTGCAAGGCAAATGAGTTAACCGATAACCCTTATGCACCCGTTTCACTTATATTTATTATTTAAACCTACTGATAATTGATACATTCAACATTAAAAATAGTTATTGAACTATTATTGACAATTAAAATAATTATTAAACTGAATATGGATTAAGGGCAGCGTGGTGGAATATTGGTTCGCCTTACAACAAGAAGGTTCTCCACGGTCGCCTAACAACAAGAAGGTTCCGGGTTTGATAACCTGGCAAAGGATCTTTTTGTGCTGAGTTTCCTGTTCTACCAGTGTGGGTTTTCTCTATGTACTCAAGTTTCCTCCCACAGTCCAAAATGAATATTAGGTTGATTGGTGAGTCTAAATTGCCCATAGGAGTGTGTATGTAGTTGTTCAACTATGTGTAGTCCCTGCGATGGACTGGTAACCGCTTCAGGGTGTACCCCAGCCTCTCACCCTATGTGCACTGGGATAGACACAAGCAGACCCCTGTGACCCTGAATTAGGGAATAAGCGAGTTAGAAGATGAATGAATAAATGAATGTATAAAGATTGTTTATTTTTATTATTAGGAATTAGTGAGACAGTACCCTGTCCAGCCATTACACTATACTCCTTCCTCCCATCACCAGAGTAATCTTAATATTAATCTTTAATTAATTCCTGTTATTCCTCTATTTACATTAGCTGAGTGCTAGTCATGTTGCAAAGTATTTTTTGTCTCCATGCAACTTTACAAGCGTTTACATTGCCTAATTGATCAGAGTCAATCTCTGCTCTATGGGTTCCTCAACTGATCTGTTAAATAAGTGCAGAAGACATTTTGATTTATTGTTTTCAACTTTTTTTTGTCAGTGGAATTCCTTCAATCAAATAATTTACTTACTTTAAACTTATAAAAGTTGAACATGTTTTGTTTTCAAATATCTTTTCAGAAAAGTTGGTGTCATACATTCATTTATATTCCGTTTCTCCAGACGTTCGCCATTAGCAGCGTCTATGTATTTAAAGCCCAATTTGATGCCTCGTTATACTTGTGCTGTTTTTCTTGTTGTGCTGCTATGTGTTTTAATTTGTGTATGTAAAGAACCTGTCCATTTTGCATGACTTCACGGTTTTCTGATATCACGTTCACTGTCATATACAGAATATTATGGTTATTCATATTTTTATTTCATATTCTATTATCTGTTTATTTTTTTTTATATAATTATAACTGCAGTTTATGAACTCATGAACCCTCTGCAATTCCTCCTGCGTCTAAAATCACATCACAGCACAGAAACTGTTCTGAGTACATTAGTACATATTTTAGGAAACAAAATTGTTCTTAAATTGCACTCGCTTCTCATTATTAAATATTGCATTTGTGCTGATTGGACATCGTATGTCATGTGACAAGATGCCGGCTGAATTTCATACATACTAACTCCAAAGTATTTATTACCTACTGCACCCAAAATGGTGCACTACTAAAGTACCTGTTTCAGTCTCTCTATCGCCTTCGCTTAGAACCTTGTTATTATTGGCTATTAAATTAGATTATGTAAGTTTATTCTATACAAACTGATGGTTGGATAGATTCTAAACCCTTTTCCATTTTTATTCTGTTATTGTGCTGTTCATGTACCTTTAAGTGCAGCAAATGGATTTTTTATTCACACATACTAACCTAGAAATGGCAAAAGCGATACACTTTTTAAGAAACCTCTGTCCTAAGTGTCTACAAGCATCTGTACGAGATCCTCAAAAACTATCAAGATTGGATTATGGTCTCTGTAAACATTTTAAACTTGTTCTGGGGTTCAAGCCACTCAAGATTCATTCATTCATCTCTTTCTTACCCGCGTATTAACGAATTGCCCATCCCAGCACACATAGGGCAAGAGGCGGGAGTACACCCTGGACGGGTCGCCAGTCTATCTCAGGGCAACACATAGACAGACAACCATTCACACACACATTTACTCCTATGGACAATTTACAATCACCAATCCACCTAATCTGCATGTTTTTGGACTGTGGGAGGAAACCAGAGCACCCGGAGGAAACCCATGCAAGCGTGGGGAGAACATGCTTGGGACATTCTTGTTGTGAGGCGACTGTGCTATCCACTACGCCACCGTGCCGCTCGCCACTCAAGATCAGTCTCAGAATACTCAACTCGGCTAGGGGCTTTAGATTGTTGTACTGAAAGTCATCCTTGTCTGAAATGATGCATATTTTGAAGCAGATCTTCATATAGTTACTGGAGGTTTGGCTAAAATTATGTTCAGTAAGAAACATCTCCACAGCACGATGCCGCCACCACCATGCTTCACTATTAGGAGTATTCAGTGTAGTATGTAGAGTTTAAAAAGAAAAGTCATAATACCCGTCATATACCATTTGCATTGATATGGCTTACTTTAAGCGCCATGGTGGCTTAGTAGTGGTTAGTGTTTAGCACTGTTTGATTCTGAGGCAAGGGTTTACTCTGGGTTATCCAGTTTCTTCCCACAGTCCTCAAACATGTACATTAGGTTGATTAGTGATTTGAAATTGCCCATATGAGTGAATGTGTCTGTGTGTTTGTGGCCCTGTGATGGACTAGCGACCTGTCCAGGATGTACCCCTGGGATAGACTGCAGCAGATCGCCATGACCCTGAATTAGAGAGTCAGCATAACACAGAATCCCAGATAAACCCTGCCCTACCACTTTTTATCAACAAAGCTCTATTAATGATGGTTATTAAAAAACAGATGATTTAGTTCCTAGTTTAGATCTTTTGCTCAACACGGTTCTGATAGCCTAGAGCTCGAATTTCATGTTTTGGTTTTTGGTTTGATTTAAACTGTTACTTGAGGCACATTACACACACAGGTGTGGGCCATTCTGAATCAATCATATTTTCTACAAGTGGACTCTAGGCAGGTTCTAGACATATAATCAAAACAAACAGGATGTACCAGAGCTGCTGTGAAGTGGTTCTGATTAATTTCTCCATCTTGTTTGTTACAGCATTGCCCGTTTTCCATTTCTGCTCTTATACTTAGCGCTGTGTTTGGGTAGTGGCTACATTTCAGTGAGAAAAAAAATATTGTCCATCACACATCCCTCCATGTATATCATCTAAAATCCATAATCAGGACGGCAGGGTGTAGTGGTTAACGCAGTCACTTCACTGCAAGAAGGTCCCGGGTTTGATTCCAGAACAAGGGGTTTCAGGGTACTCCAGTTTCCTCCCACATTCCAAAATAATTTACATCAGGTTAATTGGTGATTGCCCATAGGAGTCTATGTGTATAAATAGTTGGTCGTCTATGAGGGGGCCCTGCGATAGACTGGGTTGTGCCCTGCCTCTCGTATGTTTACATTTACATTTATGACATTTTGCAGACGCCCTTATCCAGAACGACATAAACTATTTATACAACCAAGCAATTTGGGGTTAAGGGCCTTGCTCAGGGACCCACAACAGTAGCTTGGCGGGGCTAGGAATTGAACCCGGTTCTTTCTGGTACCAGTCCAACAACTTAAGCACTAAGCCACTTCTTCCTTTGTGCTCTAGGATAGGCTCTAGTAGACTCCCAAGGCCCTGAATTAGATTGAATCAGGTGATTAGATGAATCAATTAATAAATGTTTAGGTTAATATCTATTTAAAGCCCTCAGTGTGTCAAACTTCCTCATCCACTCCTAGAAGCCTAAAAAAGAAGTACATCTCTGACTTTTCTGTTTTATTGCAGTATATCAGAGCTCGTGTCTCGTGATCGGTATCAGTATCGTATGGAGGGACCCTTGGCAATAGACAGCCGTAATACTGTGATACATTAACATCCATCCTAACATTTTGCTCCTTCCCAGATGGTCTGAAAATAAAAAATAAATGATTATTACAGGAGAATAAACTTAATAGAATCACATTACCACACGGATTAATTTTCAGACCCCCTCCATGACCGCAACATGTATCTATACCCTCAATCTGCAGCACCTCTCTGGCTCTGTCGCAACTATAAATACATTGAGACGCATTAATCACAGAGCTGCTACCGTGAGGTGCCTCACATCTATGAAATGAGTCAATACACTTGTGTTTAAGCAAAAGCAGCCGCTTGGCAGATTGCCAGTTAAAGCTCTTAAACGATTTTAACTCAGCGTGAGAGAATGCCCAAACATTAACTATTACATACTGAGAGCAAACTTGTTGACTAAAGAAGGAGAATAAAAGAAGGAGAAATTCCAAACATTCCTTACATTTACAGACTTTGGCAGACACCAGAGCGACTAACAGTGGTGCTGGAAATTGAACACCTGTCTTTCTGGTATCTGCTTTCTGGTATATTACCTGTCTTTCTGGTATATTACTAATTGAATTGGCGGGAGGAGGGTTCTCAGCCCATTAAAGCACATGGCTGTACAGAGAAGAACCTGCACTGCACTGCCTTGCCTGATGGTAAAACTGAAGTCCTCTCTCCATTATGCTAGGTGCCCATACACTACAAATTGGGACATTGTGGAGACCACCCATTGGAGGCCCCTAACCCACCAACCCCGTAGTTTGTCTATTACTGTTATTACAGTTACAGTTACACATGTGGCAGACGTTCTTTCCCAAAGCAACTTATATTTGGTCTCTTTTTACAACTAAGCAAATATGGTTTAAGGGCCTTGCTCAAGGGCCCACAGTGCTTGCTTGGTGGAGGGGGGAATCGATCGAATCCCTCTTCTGGTAGCCTAGTGGTTAAGGTGTTGGACTTATACCAACATCTTAACCACTAGGCTACCACTAGAGGGATTCTGTTGCTACCCCTTCCCACAACTATCTTTGTCAAATACTAGCATATACCACCGTCAGCTACTTGAACAATATGATGGAACTGCACCTAATTGTAATTTGTTTTCCTTTTGATGTTAGTTTAGGATGGAAACCTGGTTATGGCTAATAAGCTATGGTGTAAATGGAATAAAACAACACGTTAATTATTTTCCTGCAACAGCAGCATATTACACTGAAATAGACCAATGAAACCCTCAGAAACATGTTCATTAATTCTAAATGCTTTCAATAAAAAAGACAATTAGGGAAATGCATGGCAACCGGTGAAGCCGGCTTTCATCCTTACTCAGCCATAGTAACGTTTTCATTTCCAGCGAGCTCCTTTGTAAATAAATTATGTTGGCATGTGCTTTGGGGGCTGATAAGAGACCCTCTAAACTTCCTGTTGCACAAGTAAGCTTTCTGCTGTTTTCATATTTAAATCTGCACAGCTTGCTTGAAAAGATCAAATGGCAATATGTGTTTTAAGATCTTCTTGGTACAGCCCTCCAGACATGCATATGTAAAGATAACATCAAGAAGATGTGCAGCCATTAAGCGCTCGATATCGTCTTTGATTACATTTTCTTTCGTTATTTATTATCCCACACTGAACGTGATATAAACATCCAATATAGATTGTTTGAACGTGAATGGTGCTGTCAGGTCAGTTTATTATTTTTGAGACAGAAATTTCTGTCTGGTGGATGCATGAGGTTTTTTTTTTTTGTTTGGGTCAAAATGCCAGACTTGCCTATAGAATACACGGCAGAAACAGCTCATTATTGACACGTGTTATTTGGTCAGCACAGGCTGTGCAGGCGCAACTCGAGGAGCAGCTACAGGAGGACGCGGGCTGCTATTTTGATCAGGAGTTAAAAAAAAGGCTCTCTTATAATGGCCCTCTGCTCCGTTTCCATGGGCACATCATTTACCCACCCAGCTGGTGCCAGATGCGTGAACTAGCCGCCTCATGGCATCTTTTAAATAACTGTTTTTCTACTTCCCAGTCAGATTGTAAGAAAAGTGCAACGTGCAAAGTGCAACACATTTAGGGGGTTTTTATGGTCGTCGACAATTTTCTTTTAAACTTAGATCGTTTAACTTCACTACACAAACAGACGAGAAAACCATAATTAATGGCACTGATCATTTGAAAATATAATTGAGAATATTGAGAGTGGAGGTAAAAGTGTTGATTGTGGTGTTAAGAGGTGAAACTTGTGATATAAGAGGTGATAGAAGTATATAAAGAGTTGATTGCGGTGTCATTAAGTGGTAATAGTAGTAATATTAACGTAGTGGCATTAAGAGGTCAGTGGTGGTTTTAAGAGGTGATAGTGGTGAATTACTGAATGCCCAGTCACCGCCCACCTCTTCTACACTTTCTGCCCCTTCACTGAGGGTCTGTATCATCAATAAATCTCATACTTTGATTATCAGAAACAGCAGAAGCAGCATAATAAACATTTATTATACAATTTCCCATGCAGGTATCCAGCAATGGAGGAAACTAACCAAGTCCCAGAGAGAGAGAGAGAGAGAGAGAGAGAGAGAGAGAGAGAGAGAGAGATTTCAACACAATAGATTAACCTCCCATCAACTTTCCTGTTTCCTTATTTCTAAAAACCTCTGGATGAAAACATGTAGGATTCCATTGTGCAGGGCAATTGTGGTAGCACTAATAATTTAATTTGCATTACACATTCATTTTGTTTAACCCGCTGTTTAAGGACAGCAATCAGATACACTGTCACACGACAGGCCTGCTAAAATCCCTTGAAAACAGATATGCCAGACCTGCTAAAATCCCCCGAAAACCGATACACCAGACCTGCTCAAATCCCTGAAAACAGATACTGCTGTTTGCCCCATGTCCATCTATAACTATCAGCAGTAGACCTTTACTGACTTTATTGTAACTGAAGTAATTACTTTCATGAACATCGACCTTTTAGAATGTGCAATTTTTTTATATATAGTTTTTATATAGAAAATGATCAAAATACACTGTTTTTTTCTGGGAAAAGTTGGAATCTTATTTGCTCAAGATTTATTTTTTTCACCATTTACATTCATGTATTCATTGTGCAATATTTAGTAGTGTTTGTTGGAAAATCTCAGGATAAAGTTTCTTGTTCAACTGTCTTATCTTCATGATGCACCAAATGTTTTATATTTGGACTGCAGTTTGGCCATTTCAGTACCCGGATCCTTTTCCTACACAGCTATGATGTTGTAATTGATGCACTATGTGGTCTGGCATTGTCATGTTGGAAAATGCAAAGTCCCAGAAAGAGGACGACGTCTGGATGGGAGAACATGTTGTTCTAGAACTTGGATACACCTTTCAGAGTTAATGGTGCCTTTCCAGATGTGTAAGCGGCCCATACACACAGTCATGCAACCCCATACCATCAGAGATGCAGGTTTCTGAACTGAGCGCTAATAACTTCTTAACAACTAAGTGAAATTGAGCTAAGAGCGAAAGGGAAAGTTTGTAGGACTGTAATGAGACCTGCAATGTTGTACAGTTTAGAGACAGTGGTGTTGTCAAAAAGACAAGAGGAGCTGGAGGAAAGACAGGAAGAGGAGCTGGAGGTGGCAGAGTTGAAGATGTTGAGATTTTCATTGGGGGTGACAAGGATGGACAGGATTAGAAATGGGTTTATTAAAGGGACGGCGCATGTAGGATGTTTTGGAGACAAGGTGAGGGAAGCTAGGTTGAGATGAGATGGTTTGGGCATGTGCAGAGGAGGGACATGCAGTATATTGGTAGAAGAATGCTGAGGATGGAGGTGCTGGGAAGGAGGAATAGAGGAAGACCAAAGAGGTTTACGGATGTGGTGAGGGAAGACAAGACATGCAGGTAGTTGGGGTGAAAGACGCAGATGTAGAGGACAGGGTAGTGTAGAGAAGAGTGATCCACTGTGGCAGCCCCTAACGGGAACAGCCGAAAGGTGAAGGAACTTAAAATTAATTTGAGCTTGGCTCTGCTTAATAAAATCAGCATGGTTTATTTTGCCCACTGGATCAAAGACCAAATATTTTTTCCTTTAATATTTTGTTGATTTTCAGGGAACTTGTTGTAGAGCCTGATAAAAACAGCAGTCAGTAAAAGTACCTCCCTGATGTAGACTAGTGCAGTACAACTATCTTCTTTTTATTGACTGCATCCTTCAAGAAAAAACAACAACAACATTTTAACACCATGTGTGGCAACGTAGAAACATTTTATTCACTTGCAAGAACAAAAACAACACCACAGATAACTGAAGAAACTTAGTTTTTACATGGCTGGCTTTTTTTTGTTCTGATAAGGCAGCAAAAATCTATTATACTGTATATTACAACATGCTGTCTACACTGCCCACACCAGGAATGAGAAAGTAAAAGAGTCAGACACACTAATTAAAAAAACAACAACATGAAAGTATAAAAGCAGCTTTCTTTCTTTTTTTTTTTTTTTTTACAGCGGTGGGAATACTGACACTTAAAGTAACAGACGTCCTACATCATTTCATTGAACAAGAGGATGAAGAAGGTACCCATGACTGAAAAAAAATGACAACAGAAGCACAACAAAATTTCCTTTCGATTGAATATGTTGCATGAGGATCCACTTCACTGCTTTAAGGAGTTTTTTTTCTGCACAGATGAAGCTCTGTACCAAATATGAGACGTTTCCCTAAGTATTTGTAACACCTGACCGAGACCGGGTCTCATGAGGCAGGTCTAACCTGGACCCAGGTCCTATCCTCGTTAATATACAGCGTTTGTTAGATGGAGTTAAACCGTGTGCTCGAGTGAGACAGGTTTATATAAGAAATGTTTAGACAGGAATGTTGTGACCAATTAATGATGCGACGCATGAAGAAACCACATTTCCCAGAACAAGTCGAATATTTTTTAAATTCTAAGAAAGCACTAGGGGAGAGGTCTGGCTTTTAATTCATGAGCTTAAATTAAAAGAGAGGGGAAAAAAGACGGAAGATTTTTCAAAAATATTCTAACTTGCTCGTATGCGGCCCTGTAAAGCCAAAAAAGTATCTGGACACCCGACTACAAAACATTTGATTAGGCAAATATTATAATGTATGATGTCAATTAGATGATGTCATCTGACTGTGTGGCACTTAAATTAAGGTGAGATCTGGGGTTCAGTTTGAGGTCTAGTTGAACCTGCACAATCCGGTCAGTGAGTAAACAGAGTGGGGGGAATAAAAATATGTTTAGCTGGATTTAGTAAATCAAAGAAAACAAAGTCATAGAGCTGTTCACAATCTGCCCTGCAACTCGTACACCTTTTGCCCAGTAGAGGTTAGGGTGAGCGGTTACCATGACAACACATCCTTGGAAATCCTGCTCAAGCTCTACATAGCAACGAACAGGGTCAGACAGTACTAGGCGTAAGGTTATTTACAGTAGTAACAGTAAAGCTAAACATCAAGTCCTGCTTCATGAGACCGGTCTCGAGAGTAGCGCACTTGTTTTCCCCTGATCAAATACACTACAGTTTAATCGCATTAGCTAATTACCACAATTAGCTAGAACGCTCACGATTAACGTATGCAGGAGAAGGAAAAACACGGAAACTGCACAGAGCTGTGGAACCCCAGGGGGGTTCCTGGAACAAGTGCCTGAATCACGTCAATAAACTGTGGCGGTGTCGCCCACTTAAATATGAAATCATTTAGTCATTAAATGTATGCATTTATTTCTACACGTTCCCAGAAGCTGAGTAGAATTAAGAGCCGCTCGGTTAGGTGGGTGCCACTGGACATGACAATGCCACATTCAGCTTTCATCACACCAGCACGGAAAATGAGTGGAAGGATGAAGTAGTGTAATGTAAAGAGCAGCTAAAAAGCACTGCAAGGGGAAGGGGTGGGGGGCGCTGTGGAGTATCATGCTCCAGCAGGAGGATTAAGGAGAAAACTTTTTGGCTTGTGCTCGAACCCTTTTTTCGTATTCCACTCTGTTTTGGCTGTGAAAGGGAAAAGAAAAAAATAATTCATACAAATCAGTGATCGATTGGAAGTTGGAGTTTGTGATGAGATTTGTGACAAATCCAATGGTAAGAAAAATGTCACATGGTTATTGAATTAACGTTACCAGTAAATTGTGTACGCCTCCGCTTGTGCAGGATCCTGAATATTTGGCTCGTTTAGAAGTTCTTGGATTCCCAACAAAATCTAGAAAAAAAATTAGTTGGGTAACAAAAAATTAGTGCTCCATTGGAGGAACCAGTGATTTGTCCTTCTCTTGTTTAAATAAAAGTTACGTGTGTGTATTTGAAGTTTTTGAAAACTTGATAAAATAGACCTCCAAAAACAGCATAACAAAAACTCTACTATTTAGGACTGGTTCGCCTGGTTTAAAAAAAAAAACATTCTGCCCCCTTCAGGTACACAGGGCAATTACAATCACTATTAGATCACAAACAGTGAAATTCATTAATATGCATTGAGAAGCTTGTCAGGTTAAAATGCTTCCTGTTGTGTATCATGTAACCCGGTTCTTCAGGAGACACGTCCCTCCACTCACAGCAGTGTGAATGACACCCACACCATGTTCCCAAGCACTAAAGAAAATCTTGTTTATTTAAATATAACCGACATTAATTATATCAGACAATATGGCAGGGCTTCCTTCCAGATGTCTTGTGATAACATCTACATCGAACCGTGTACAAAGTGACAACAGTCTGCCTACACACTTCCTTTCGCTGAACATATTTTTAGTTTGTTTCTTTTCAGTTGTTTTTATTTTATTAGTTCATGTTCCTGGCTTGTTTTCAGCAAACACAAGCTTAAATAAATAAATTTATAAATGTATAATTTATAAACTGAAGACTGACATGGGGAGTCAATTCTTGTGTCTTTAACTTTAGCTCCCATGGTGTAAAGATTTTTTTCTTTTCTTGAGGTTGAGATCATCATGAGGACGCGCCTGGCTGTGTACGTGAGGGGTGCCATGCCGTTCGGCGCATGTTAAATATAATAACCCAAACATAATCACCCTGAAAAGATTACCCCATTCAACAACTATAATTATCCAACAGCACACTTTCATTTTGTAATCTGATTGGTCAGAAAGACTGTACTGTCCTAGGTTTGCCTGTAATGTGAACACTTGGTTTAGGTTGCTATTTACTTCAATGTTACTGTTTCTATAGTAACTGACTAAAATCAGGGTATAACTGAACAAGGGGTAACAAACAAGGGGATAGCGCATGATAAATCGTGAGAGGATGAGAGAGTGAGAGAAGAAGAATGGCACAAATAGGCACAAAATGGAAATAATGAGAGAGAGAAAGAGAGAGAGAGAGAGAGAGAGAGAGAGAGAGAGAGAGAGATGGAGAAAAAGAGTAGGAGTGAGATTAAACAAGTGAGGGATATTGTGGGAAGAGAAAGAGAGAAAGACAGGGAAAGAGAAGAGAGATAGTAGGTAGATCACACTATTACAGGTCTTCACCATCTCCATTCACGTCAAAATAATTATGTTGTCATAACATTAACTGTAATTAATACATATGTCAACGGTAGATATTATATCTGGGCAGTATGACGCCATACATCACTACAGCAATAGAAAATATCAACTGTACTAGATTTTTTTTCCCCTCGTGTATACAGGTACATGTATATAAATGGGCATGGCTACAACAAAAAAAAAAACACTAGCATGACATCCACACTGTCCCTAATCTGTTTTCACCACTATAATGTGTCAGGCTATCATATAAGTAGGAGGAATAATAATTCATAAGCATAGATAAATTTAGGTTAATTTACTAGTATGTAATTGTCTGACTTGCATGGTTTTTTTTTAATTCCAGTGAAAATCTGCACACGCTTTTTTCTTTATCATTAGGCAAACATGTGGAAGAAGGTGCTCTGGTCAGATGAGATTAAACTTGAACTTTTAGGCTTAAATGCAAAGCACTATGTGTCACAGAGAAGTAACACTGCTCATTATCCTGAACATTTGATTTGCAGTGTGAAACATGGTGGTGGAAGCATTATGCTGTGCGGATGCTTTTCAGCAGGGACAAGGAAGCTGGTGAGAGTTGATGGGAAGATGAATGACAGACAAATCCTAGAACAAGTCGAAGGCTTGGATGCTGACACAAAACAAGTCAGAGCTACAGTGGAAGTGTTTGGATCAAAGAATATTTATGTGTTATTCCTGTCCAGACCTAAATCCTATTCAGCTTCTGAGGAAAGACTTGAAAATTGTTGTTCACAGACGCACTTCACCATACAGTCTGACTGAGCTTTAGCTATTTTGCAAAGAATGAGCAGACATTTTAGTCTGTATATGTGCAAAGCTGGTAGACACATATCAGGAAAGACTAGCAGCTGTAGGTGCCACTACAAATTATTGATGCAGAGGGTTTAAACATGCATACCCCACTGTTCAGATTTTTATTTCTTTAAAATATGAAAAAAAATTATATTCTCTTTTTTTCACTTTACAATTATGGGCTAATTTGTATTGGTCTGTTACATAAAATCTCCATATAAAAAACGTACATGTTTTTAAAGTTACAAAATATAATATGAGTCACCCACTCCAGTCAGTCAGTTAGTGTGTGTTGTGTAAGGAGAGTCACCCACTCCAGTCAGTCAGTCAGTTAGTGTGTGTTGTGTAAGGAGAGTCACCCACTCCAGTCAGTCAGTTAGTGTGTGTTGTGTAAGGAGAGTCACCCACTCCAGTCAGTCAGTTAGTGTGTGTTGTGTAAGAAGAGTCACCCACTCCAGTCAGTCAGTTAGTGTGTGTTGAGTAAGGACAGTCACACACGCCAGTCAGTTAGTTTTTGTTGAGTAAGGACAGTCACCCACTAGAGTCAGTTAGTGTGTGTTGAGTAAGGACAGTCACACACGCCAGTCAGTTAGTGTGTGTTGAGTAAGGACAGTCACACACGCCAGTCAGTTAGT
>JAOTRA010000022.1:5364817-5377541 GCA_026260255.1 Pseudolaguvia tuberculata
GCCTCTTTCACCCCAACTACCTGCATATCTTCCTTCACCACATCCATAAACCTCTTCTTTGGTCTTCCTCTTTTCCTGCTGCCCGGGGCCTCCATCCTCAACCTGTTAAAGCAATCTGGCAACCATAGTGTTGGTGGGCGTGGCCATGGACGCTTCGAAGCAACTCATTTCCGGCTTGTGAGTTCAGTTTCTGAGCGGAGAGAAGCGGAGGTGGCATGGCGGAGAAGAGCCCCGACCCGAGCGGCTCTGGAGCCCGGAGGTGCGCCGCCCTGCCTGACCGAACACACTCACCCACAAGTGCTTCGTCTAAGTGGGTTCGCCTTAACGTCGGCGGGACCTACTTTCTTACCACCAGACAGACCCTGTGCCGAGACCCCAAGTCGTTTCTGTACCGCCTGTGCCAGGCCGACCCCGACCTCGACTCGGACAAGGCAAGCGAACCCCCAGCGCCTCGCTTCTCTCTGGCTGCTTTTAATAAGAATTATTATTTTCAGATCAGTATTAATTAACTGCTTCCGTTTCTAAACGGAAGAATAACAAAAGCCTGGACGTGTTAGCTTCTAGCGTAGCGGCGTAACTTCAATCACTTCAAACCGTCATTTAACTGTTTTTAATCGGAGTTTAATAATCTCTTATTTCTCATATAATAATGATTATTTAAAGCCATAATTTCAGCTCATAGATTTGAAGCACATAACTTCAGTTAGTTGGCTAGCTTTTGTGTTCATAACAACCGACCAGAAACCGCGCCGCGCTTAATAATCTAAAGAAACAGTTTAATATAAACAGAAATTAGTATTTTTATTGCGGGATATTAATAAAGTAATTAAATCAAACTACATACCCGTCCATCCGTTTATTCTGCTGTACATTTTAAGCAAAATAATTGGCGCAATATTTTAAACTAAAATAATATTAATTATGGTGGGAAAAGGTGTTTAAACTGTAAACTGACTTCCGGTCCAAATGGCTAGTTTGTGTTTGGATACTTCACCTGTCAATCATTATGTAGCAGCTTCATTTCTTGGTGTTTTAGCTGCAGGTGGGCGGAGCTTCGGAAATTCAGGCGGGGCACAATAATAATCTCTGGATAATTTTATATTGTTTAAATAACTCGTATGTGAATAAATCTACTTTTTAAAAAGAGACTGAAAATACTGAACTGGAGGCTCTTTTTGGTCACTTGCCTTTGCTTTAATTTCTGGTGTCCAATATTGGTCAACGCAATTACTGCACACTTTTATTAACCACAAGGGGGAGCTGTAGTACTTGAAGCACCCTACTTTTTACTTTAGGTGAGAAGAGCGGTGTGATTTTGAAAGTGGAAAGTGTGTCATGTTAACTGTCCACAATGCAGCCGCAGAGAAAACTGTTAAAATAAAAAAAAAAAGTATGGATTTCCTTAAATACTGTTTATATTTGAATAAAACTACAGTCAAACATCCATAAGGAAGAAATTGGACCTATCCTACTTATTCCCCAATTCGGTGTCAAAGTGTCAAAACCTTAAAACAAACGGAACAGACAAAAACCATTACAATTGTAATTATTTCTTTGATGATTAATTATCACCTAAAAGTAATCATGATCATTGTTCTTCTGGTCCATGTCTCTGAACTTACACACACACACACACACACACACACACACACACACAACTAGCCCAGCTACAATTAAGGTTTAAACAGAAAAGCGTTTTTAACACACAGTCCAGTAAAGCGAGAGTGGCAATGTTTAGCTGATACTCAATTTAAGGTTAAAAGCTTAAGAGCACATTCGTGGCAGCTTGGTGGTCCTGGGACCTTCCTATCAGTACTCCAGAATGCACTGAGCTGCAACACATATGTGAGAAATGACAACAATTGGCACATGGTAACAGCAGAGGAGGTGATCAGATTCTGCTTAATTGAATGTGTATTGCTGAATCCTGGTGTAGGACCAAGAAATGTTCATCCAATCAAAAATATTCAGCCTGAACAAGGGTGTGTTTTTCCCACCTGCCTGTCACCATATTTGCAGTATATTATATTTCAGAATTCACAATAGTCAGAATACAGCATCACAGTTGCCAGATTGTGTATTATCCTATCCAGTTGTACGGTTTTAAATTTGTTTATTTGGGATCAGTTTTCAAAATCAATAGTTTGTAAGAACGCATTACAGATGAAACCAGAAATAGAATGGGTTTTTTTCCAAGTGTATGAAATGGACTGTTTAACTATCTGGCAACCCTGTCACCAGCGTGTTCAAATAAGAGGGGGGAAAAACCCTGAATTAACATCCATCATTTCAACTCTGGAGTTGATTACAGGAGACAAAGTGTCTGAAAGATGATGTCATGGTTACAGTATTTCTATTGGACAGGCATGAGTATTGTGGGATAGGATAATATACTTGTGTGTATAAAATAGTTTAAAGTGTGTAATGGGGAGGGGAATTATTGTTATATTTGGCATTTTAGTATGGTTATTAACCATAATGTTTTTTGATTTATTGTAATATTGTCTCTGATGGTCCGGTCTACGTGTTCCATATGTTCCAGGCTTTAAGCCGCATGGGTGAACTTTTGCAATGCTATGGGTCTACAGTTTTCAATTTCCAAAATGTCCCCGGAAAGAGCAGAACTCTCTCAAACTCTGGAGGTGTTTTAGTCACATGATCTGTCCATGTAAACTGAACTGTTCTTTTCAGTATGCCTCTGTTATCCGTTTCTCATCTCATCTTTCACTCTGAACTCTAGGACGAAACTGGTGCCTATCTGATCGACCGAGACCCAACTTACTTCGGCCCGGTGCTCAATTACCTGAGACACGGCAAGCTGGTGCTGAACCGAGGTCTCGCAGAGGAAGGTAAGATTGCACTGCACTGGAATGTGACTGAGTTGTGCTGTTTATTGGTAATGTCATGTTCTGGTTGACTAGGTGTGCTGGAAGAAGCAGAGTTTTATAACATCACGTCATTGATCAAACTAGTGAAAGACAAAATCAGGGAGCGGGACTGCAAAACGTCTCAGGTGAGTGAGTGTGTGTAGGTTTGTTCTTATTGAACTAGTAGCTGTTGTGTGAAGAGTAATCTCTTTCAGTCACCTCTGATATATAAACACATTCCAACACAGCTATTTATAGTCTTGTTGAGTAGATCTTCCAAATTCCTTTCAGTCGACACGTATACTACATTTAACATGTATTATAATGCCAGTCATCTGGAATGGCTTTATGTTTTACCTTCACTGGCACTGTCAGTCTCAAACTCCGGTTCCAGCATGACCATGTTCCTGTGCACAAATCCCATGAAGGCATGTTGAACACCTTTAGTGAAAACCTCCACATTAGTTTCTTATCTCACTCATACTATTAGAACTGAATCAACACAAATACACACGGTCACATGACTCAGGAAAAGTGACATTAGAAGGAAACATTATATGCCCTACCCTGAAAAAAGTGTGAGGACCACCTGCACTGCAGACGTGTTGATTATGATGTCACTTCTGGTAGGTCAATTGCTCAGTGCACCAAATTTAATTTGAGAAACTGCCAAGACTTGGGAGAATCATTCCGCCCCACGGTCGTGCATACACGACTATCAAAACCCCAAGGTCATGATGGTGGACCGGAGACACACAAGACTAATCCTGCTTTCGTTCCTTTCCAGCTTCCTGTAAAACATGTGTACCGAGTCCTCCAGTGTCAGGAGGAGGAACTTACACAGATGGTCTCCACCATGTCTGACGGCTGGAAGTTTGAACAGGTGAGTGTGGACCGGAGCTTATAGTACTACCACCAAAACCACCACCAATAATACTAAAGGGTGTGAGAAGATTTTTTAAAAATGAATTCCAAATCTGTGTTCAGACATGCAGTCATAATATTCTGAGAAATGATATAGCTGTAAATAAAAAAAAATCCTAAACAATTAAATCAATTATTGAATGGCTTACACGATAAATTCCCGGGACAGGGATCCTTTTGTGCGGAATTTGCATGTTCTCCCCACACTTGCATGTGTTTCCCCTGGGTAGTCCGGTTTCCTCCCACTGTCCAAAAACATGTACATTAGGCGGATTGGTGAGTCTAAATTGGCCATAAAATCCCAGCCATTGTAGCCTTAGTGCTGAGCTCCAGCGTAAATGGGTGGGCTCCAGTGTAAAAATATGCCAAGTTGAATGTGTGGATCACAGAGGGGAGGCTGTTGTGTTGACCCCTAATGGGAGCAGTTGAAAGAAAAAAATGGAGTGAATGTTTATTAATCAGTTTTTCCCTTTAAAACCCTATCAAATTTAATTATCAATTATAAAAGTGGATTTACATGTTTATTTTTCTGGTTCTTACTGGACATCTTTACCCATGATGATATTCTGGGTTTGGAAACTTGCTCGTGTATCCAGGGAATTCCAGCCATAACCCTCGTCTTCCAGTCACCATTCCTACCACTACTAAGCTATCAGTTCACCCGTCCTTAAGATATAATCTTCACTCGAACATTCCCTAGGGGTCTGCTGCAGCCTATCCCAGAGCACATGGGCAAAAGGCAGGAGTACACCCTGGAAAGGTTGCCAGTCTTTCGCAGGGCAACCACACACACACACACACACTTCTATAAGCACTGTGGGAGGACGCTGGAGTACGTGGAGCACATACAGAATTGAACCCGGGACTTTCTTGTTGTGAGGTGACTAGGCTAACCACAGCCTCCGGTATAATTTTTTATCATAGCAATTCTGGTTGCTAGAATTAAAAGTTTTAACCTTTTTCTTCACACCTAATTTAAACTAGGATGACCCGGCAGGAACTGGCTATAGAATTGTGTGTTTGAGAGACTCTGCTATTGCTGTGAGCTTTAGTACGACTTGTGACTGGAAGATTTAAACACTGATGTCATTAATGTTAGTGTGTCACCGAAGCGGAAGAGTGTTCCTGCTGCACATAATGTCTGCAGTCCATGTGGTATTACAGGAAATCCTGTAAGAAAAACAGTGAGAGTCATAGTTAAATTTCCTATTGAAGAATTAAAGCAGTTATTTGGAATGAAAGGGAAAAAATCAGCTCATATTTTGGCTAGTATGGTCAGTGCAGAAAAGCGTCAAACGTAAATTAAATCAGCAAGAAGGTCGCAGGTTCAATTCTTTGAGTTTGCATGTTCTCCCAGCACTTGCATGGGTTTTCTTAGGTTTTCTTGCACAGTCCAAAAACATCATGGTTTCTTGTTGATTTTAAAGTGCCCATAGGAGTGAATGTGTGTGGTTATTCGTCTATAATTGGTTCTGCGATGGACTGGTGACCTGGGTGTATTCCTGCCCTGGGATAGGCTGTAGCAGACCCCTGTGACCCCAAGTTAGGTAATAAGTGGGTTAGAAGATAAATGTTCATGTCCTAATTATATTTGTGGTGAATCATTCAACGATGCTATTTTTAACAAATTAAGGAAATATCTTGCTTTGAATGCGAAAGCATGTTTTGTGAGCTGGAATGTATTTTCTGTAAATGTAGTCCTGTGTATAAGAATTAATTAGTGAACTGAACTGCCCCCACTGCTCAGTGTGGTATTTCTGCTGAGCATGTGAAGGGGAAGGAAAAATGTTGGCCAGGGAGAGGGAAAGGGGTGTTTATGGGGTCTCTCTCTCTCGCTCTCTCTCTCTCTCTCTGTGTATTCTAGTTTAAGTAGTGTTTTTTTTTTGTCTGTGTGAAAACTGTTTATTTTTTTAATTGTTTAATTCCACATGTGCCAGTTATTTCTGCTCTATAATAGTGTTGGTGTTTGTCTTTATTTATTATGATCTCATGAGAAAAAAGTAAAGCACATTTCATTTTTTCCTCCCAAAATCGTAATTCATTTAAAGTTTTTAAAACTGAAAAGTATTTAAAACAAAGTGTTAGTTTGATTATAATGTTGATATAAGCTGCAGTTTGTGCATTTAGGAAGAATAGAAACTCTCAAGATACATTGATGAAACTGATCTTTCAGTAGTTTACATTAAATACTAACACTGGTTTAACAGACCTATAACAGAACTCGACTCAACCATTAATCGTTCATGTTTAACTCAGACAAATTTATATTCCAGTATTTTATGTTTAAGAAATAAAATGGAACCATTCACTCTTTAATGCTGTAGGATAAAGAAAGGCGCTAGTAGCTGCTGCCGCGGCTGCTTCGTGTTCTTTTAACTGTATTTTACTGGCATGATAACCTTTAGAAGAGGTGTAAGATTCGCTGGTTTTTTTTCCTCCTCTGGGAAATTCTTTGGAAACATACTCTGCACTTAGCAATGGCATTGTCCTCTGCTGCCACTGAGGAAAACTTCCTGACCACCAAAGGTGGGTGGAGGTGGGTATAGGGAGGGGGGCAGAGAGTGATTGAGGGAGAGAACGAGAATATGTGGAGAGGGAGAGAAAGAGAAGAGGTAGAGATCTATATAATATAAACCTCATTAACATGCACTTCTGTTTTTACCACCGTTTGTTTATCCTGCAGCTGGTCAGTATCGGCTCATCCTATAACTATGGAAATGAAGATCAGGCAGAGTTCCTGTGTGTCGTGTCCAAGGAGCTGCACAATCAGTCATACGGTGCAAACAGTGAGCAAAGCGACAAAGCCAAGGTGACCACCACTACCACACATCTACCACACATCACATCACCATTACATTTAAACTACAGTAAAACCCCTGCTGGTGTTGGTCAGATGTTTACTGTATGAAATTGACGAGTGTTTCATTGCAGTTTGTACTGCGCGTCTGCACACAGCTGATCCTTTCAGTTTGTATGTTTATTTATTTGCAGAACCGATAGTCAGTCCCGCTGTGTGAATAAAGACTGACTAAACTAGACTCTTAATAAAAGATGGCACCTAAATTTGTCCCGTCTTCCTCTTCTTTCTCTCAAAGATTAGTCCTTAATCTCCGCTTTTATTTCTACCTGAAACCTCGGTAAATGTATACAGGTTTGTACCACCTAGAAGGGTACACACAGGCGCGAGACGATTTGTGTCACGGAGAGAACAAAATTTTATCCATATGGGTATAAGATCCTGTAAATAAAAATGTAAAAATACAGAATGGGGGGACGCAGGGTTCGGGGACTCAGCACTCAGGGACAACCCACTTGAATAGGTGATCAAGTTAAACTAGGATTGCACATTATATTGTGATGTGATGTTATTAATGTATGGCCAAGTTTTACATGGATTTGTAGAATATCTGGCAGGCAGATGTCAGATGGGATCTGCATGACTGATTTAACTCAAGACCATCAACAAACCGCAAAACTTTTACACACTACGGTACAACCACTACCGTTATCTAAAACACCACTCTACCACCAACACCTCAACATACATGTTGAGAAAAGAGGGTACTTAAATCTGCCCCCCTTCTTTTCTCTTCAATGTCCATATGTGATGTTATCCTCAAGCTCTGAATTCTACTGGATCGTGTGTCTATTACGACTTAATTAGTTACCTGACTGACATGTAAATCTCAAGTCACAACATGAAGTGAAAGAACGAGACCTCTTCAGTAAACTTGAGCTAAAGATATATCTCCTGAGGAGAAACACAATGAGTGTCTGGTGAAACGTGTGATGGCTGTCCGTTATGTCATATTGATTATCGCAATTATTTAGCATAGCTGAATTTTTTTTAAATATCATGCAGCCCTTTAAGTGCTGCGGTTATTATTTTCATTTCACACTATAATCTTTTGTTTCTTTGACACACTTAACACATTAACACACACCTCGTCTCAACATTCTATGTTTGTGTAGCAGCACCTGCTAGTGGTCATTTCGCTTCGCATCATATGTGTGTCTGCTAATGAACTTATCCATATCTCGGCCCTAGGGATTGTGGGATAAGACAATGATGAGGCAAAGATCTCATGAACCTGCACATACTGCGCACACACACACGCTGTCTAACTTTATTTTTAATTTTATTTACTTATTTTAGAAGAGATTCCTGGAAAGATCTGTGACTAAGAATCCGCTAGCAGGATTTTTTTTTAATGTATTTGAGTTTTTTTCGAATTTAATGAGGACAGAGTGATGAAATTGGAGAGATGGAGAAGCCGGAAATCGAACCCTCGGTTGCCAGAGCACAACTTTAACTCGCCAGGCAACTTATTTTAAAATGCCTTGATTAGGGGCCCCAGCTTGGGTTTTATTTCTCTGTCTTTAATGCGTCTTTTTAGTTCTTTTCTTATGGTCATTGAATGGTCCTTAATAATGCTCTTAGTCCAGTGTGTGTTATCACCATAAACTAGCAGCTGCAGGTTTTCTCCTCGAATCATCTCATCACTAATTTAATCCCTGCTTGGAGGTTTGTCAGGTTATTGTGGTGATTGATGTTAGAAGATTTGATTCTCCTCTTTGTGCATGTTCCTCCTGTGTGATTGGGTTTACTACAGGATCTCTGGTTTCCTCCCACAGTCTAAATGTGGTGTAAAGTTAATCAGAGAGAAGTTACTCTGTCTTCCTTCACTACTAGTGTGAAGTCAACGTGCGGGTAAAAATGAACAAGCAAACGAACGAATGAATGACCAATCCTATACCAATGCAGAGTTAGTTTTACACTTGAGCATAAATAACACTAGCTCACACTCACCTTCCCTATTTGAACTCTCCCTTTCTTTCTGGTTCCTCCACAGATTCTTCAGGAACAGGGCTCTCGCATGTGATTACAGCAGATCGGTTTTCACATCACCAGACCGCAAGAGCAAACGTCAAGAAGCAATGCAGGAGATACGATCAACATCGGGGGGGGGTTTAATATTATTATTACTATTATTTAGAACAGTTACAGGGTTAATTTAAAAAGGGAAGCGTTTATATCGTGGTTGGGCTTAACTCAGGGTCCCAGCACCACGTTCTTCACACTACTCGCCTCAAAATACACAAAGACATCAAATCAGTGGAAAGTTTTACAACATGGTCCAAATCTGTACGGTCGCCATGTTATCCGCAGCATTTTAGGGGCTAAAATAGCAACCAGTGTTGATTTAATTACATTTTTTATTTTAGTTAAACCACCAAACAAATCAGTTTATATTTGGCTGCGTGTAAACGCTACTGCCATTTAAAGCTCTCAGAACATTTAGGGGGGTAAAAGGGGCAACGGGGGGGGGGGGGGCCAGCGGTGCTGAACTTTGTCTTCCAACGTTGGATTCATTCCAAACGGTTTGTAGTTTACTGCTTTGTGGGAATTTTTTTATTTTATTTTTTAAAACCTTTTTTTTTGTTACTTTTTGTTACTGCAAACTTACATATATCCTGTGTTTAGTTTTTATCTTATTTTTTACGCTAATTTATTTCCTTTTGCTTCTGTTGTTAAACAGCTTTACTATCCACGCGACAGCGACTGTTATCAGATAAAGACGATCGATTTCTGTAACTTTCACAAATGGATGAGGGGATTTAGTGACACTGTGTGGCTCAGTGTCTAAAAAACATGGGTTTTTTTTATAGAGGAAGTCCTGTACGACACTAAATGTGTAAGGATGCGACGAGCTGCAGGTAGTTTCTGGTGACATTGTTTAACCTCCCTGATTTAGTATTTATTCATTTTTTGCAGTAAAAAGTGGGTTTTATTTAAAATAAGAAATGTTCTTCTGTCTGATTAGTTTTGGGTTTTGTTCTTTCTGTTGGATAAAGGGATGTTTGGTGTTTTGGTTATTTAGTAAATATGATTGAGGTTTTTTGTAATAAATCTTGCCGGAAACTGGTGAGTTGCAGTCGAGTAACATTGAAACACTGAGTGACGCCTAATTGGGATTTTATAGATGATGATGATGATGATGATGATGATTTATTTGTCAGCCCTTGTTCGTAACGGACACCTCAGCCTTTACAGAAACATTACCGGTGTCCAGATTTGCATCCATTTAGGTGTGCAGCTTCTTTTCAGGATACGAGCACAACATCCTGACCGTACAGCCCAACCCCACCCCACCCGTCACACTCTCCCCCCAAGCAAAGGGCTTTAATATTAACGAGTAAACAGGCGGTAGAGCCCCACTCTAGTTCTTTTTTTTTCTCTCCCCTCTCGATTTCTACATTTTTCCTCTCTGTAGTCTTTTTTTTTTCTTTGCCTTATACTTTCTTTTTGTCTTTCTTCTTTCTTTGTCTATCCCTATTCCCTTTCTCACACGTTCTCTCTCTCTCTCTCTCTCTCTCTCTCTCTATTTTATCTGTCTCTCTCTTTTGATTCACTCTTAATTCGCTCTCCCTCCCTCTCTGATGCCTGATTTTAGGCAGGTGATGTTTACAGACGGTTTCTTTCCGGTTTACTCACTGTAGTGCGGTCTGGCTGGTTTTCTGTTTACATATAATCTGATTCTTTATCTAATTAACCGTCCCAGCCTGTGTCTTAGCAATCAGAGGGCCACTGCCGTCCTCATTAGCGCAGCTATGACTGACCTGCTCGCTGCACCAGTGTCTTTCTTGTAAAACAGGCCTTTCTTTCGTTTCCCCACGAGGCTAAAAGGCGTCGACCATCCTGCCGCCTCCACACGCCTGCCTCTCCGGTGACTCTTATGTCTCCTCCTGGTTCCTCTTTATTATTGAGATTATTATTTTGATTATTATTTTTATACGTATAGAGATTTCTTTGTTGTGCAACCTGTCGTGAATTTTTAAACTAGCAGAAGCCGAACGTCAGCTCCACTTTCACTGCTGTTCTTATATTACGATCCTATAAAATTTATTTTTTTTGTATGGATATTTTTATGCTTCAGATTGTGTCTGCAGATTCTAAGATATAATTGCAAGTTAACAACGGAGGGAAACGTGAATATGATAATGCTAGATGCAGGTCTGACCTCTAATAAAACCTTGTTGAATTGCAGTTGTGTGTGTGTGTGTGTGACTGTGGGAACCAAATGGATACAAAATCTAAATGAAACAGCATGAATTTTATTAGAGAAGGTTAAAGTAAAAAAAAAATAAACTTGGGGAAAAATTAATACAATTTTGTGTGTGTGACCTTGTGATGGACTGGTGACATGTCTAGGGTGTACCCCTGCCACCAGCAGACCCCTGTGACTTGCCTCGACTGCTTCCACATTGGAGTCCAGACCACAGAAGCTGCTGGTTAATAAATTTCTTCACTCACATTTCAACACATATACCCTCAACACACCCCGCCCACCTGTCCCCCAGCAGTGTGAAACAACGCCATCTGTTTGTAATGAACTGTACTGCACTTACAAAGGTGACAACATAGCCAATCCGGACTCTGGTTTAGAGAAACCAGAAACTTCTGAAAATACAGCATCAAATACAGACATCTCAACCTGTCCCTGTCTCACTCTCACTTTCTCTCTCTCTCTCTCTCTCACACACACACACACACACACACACACACACTTTGACATAAGTAGGAGGGTTTAGATCTCCTTATAATTTGAATAAAAACTGCCAGCTGGGTGGTGTGGGATGTTAGGGACATGTCTAGACGTTACGTTCTCGTTGATTCATTAGATTGGATGCGGATCGTTGATGACGATCTGTGAGTGTATTTAATACCATTACTAATGAAACTAATTAAAGGGCAGAAAATCTGAATATCTGGCAAGAATATACTCATGTGATCAAAATGCACTAATATTCTCTTAAAGGCTAAAGAAATTAAATATAATAAATCAACAGTCTGGGTGGCGTATTCGTCTCACAACAAAAAGGTTCTGGGTTCGATACCCGGAGCGGGAATCTTTGTGTGGATTTTGCATGTTCTTCCTGCGCTTGCGTGGGTTTCCTCTGGGTACCCCGGTTTCCTCCCAAAAACATGTACATTAGGATGATTGGTGAGTCTAAATTGCTCATAGAAGTGTGTGTGTGTGAATGGTTGTTGACCAGTCATTGATGACTGTGTTATGACCGATCAATAACCAACACTGATACTTCATAAGATTTTTTTTTTAAATTGTTTTAAACCAGTTTTTCATGACTGTCATGGTTTTTGTGTTTTTGCCACACCCTGGATCTCCAGTCCAGATCTCAAACCCTGATCCTAGTTCAAATACTAAACCCTGGATCTCCAGTCCAGATCCCAATCCCTGACCCCAATGCAACCTGCAGTAATCCCCCACTACTGAGTGGATTTGAACAGATGTGTGGATGTGCTGGAGTCATTGTATTCTCTGTGGTATCTCTTGTTACAGGCACCTGACCTTCATCTCAGGGTTTGGGATCGATGATGTCCTTGATGATGAGCCAAGTTTTTTCATTTATTTATTTATTTATTAATTTAGTATTTATTTACTTTACAGTTACATTTGATGAATACTTTTATCCAGAGTGACTGATACCACCAGCTGTGGTAATACAACATCATAACATCATACTGATCTAACGCTTCCCTGTGGTACAGCAAAGGAAGTGGTGGCACAGTAGTTAAGGCTATTAACTCAGAAGATTTAGTTTTGATTTGCAGCACCAATCAGCCCCTGAGTAAGGCTATTAACCCCTAATAGCTCTCTGAGTAACTCAACAAAAAGTAAAACCTCCATAAAAAGGTATAACCCATCATTCGTTCATCATCTTTTCCTTCTCAACATTTTCAACTCTGCTACCTTCAACTACTCCTGTCTTTTTGACAACACCACTATCTCTAAACAACATTGCTGGTCTCACTACAGTCCATCATAACAAATAACTCCTGCCACTCTTCTCCACCTGCTCCACCCTGCCTGAACTCTTTTCTTCACTTCTCTAACGCACTCTCCATTACT
>JAOTRA010000022.1:5383164-5398042 GCA_026260255.1 Pseudolaguvia tuberculata
ATATATATATATATATATATATATATATACAGCATATATCTTTTACTTTTCTCAAAGAAAATGTGTACATTATAAGAAGCACCTTTTTACCCTGCCATGAGGCTAATTCCAAGGTAAGGTGCAGTGTGTGAATTTACTACTGTATAAACTGAATAAGATTTGTTTTGACTTAGCACTTTGTATATATTGTTTTCCGTCTTTTCCTGTCTCAGACTGCCTGATTTTTTTTTTTTTGATTTTTTTTTTATAAAGATGTTAGTCTACAATTTTCCTTTGGGTACTTCATTGTATCTTCATGTTTCTTGTTCTACTTGCAAGTAATTGCTTCACTTCTACTCTTGGTGCTATTTGTTCGACACCTATGTGTGGCGATAACCAGGAATTGCAGGAGTCCAGAGGTAGATCTTGTCACAGACAACTATTAGTAAAACACTCACTGTAGTGCCACATACTATGGAATTGCTGCCCTTGGATCTAAATGCGCAGAGCATTGCCAACTGTAGAATTGTAGCCAACCTATAGAATTGAGTAGAACAGTAGTTAGATAACCACGTTTTTATATTTAGGATGCTGGATGATCAAGACCACGTGGCTTTTGCATTAAGTTCTGTATTTTGCTACAGTCATCCTCATTGTCACCATTTCCAAGTAAAGTGCCAGCAACAACAGTGAGTTTTAGCTTAGCAAGTCTCAAACCTTGATCAAACTATTTATGGCTGTTAATCGGTTATTTTACCAGTGCAGCTTTATAGAGGGAAATAAAAACTCCCTCGCTCTCTCTCTCTCTCTCTCTCTCTCTCTCTCTCGCTCTCTCTATCTCCCTCTCTCTCATTCTCTCTGTGTAAATTAACTCTTCTGTACCCTTATTGATTTAAAAGAGTGACTTTAAAAATGCTGGAATGCTGTAACATGTCACTTCATGGGCTTTATTACACATTATTCTCTTTTCAGTACAAAAGCCATGGATCACACATATAAATTTAGAACATTTAAGTTTGCACTATGCAGTTAGCTGTGAGACACTACAGAGTAAAGGACAAGCACATAGGCTGCCCTTATCTAAAGTGAGGACTTTTATTTATCTATTTGCAGTTTGAGTGGTGTAAGGAATTAAATCTAAGATATTGTGATTATACGTTTAACACTGTCTTTACCACTACACTTCCCACCTCTCATCAGTTGGTGCCTTGAAGTAAGACAACTTTGTCTATATGATGTAGTGTATGATTCTAGTTTCATCCATTGATATATTTTTTTTGTTTAATGAGATAAAATGGAATAGATAAAGAGAAGGGGGGTACCCAAACTGGAGTTAAACCAGGTTGCCGGAGAGCAACTGCAACATGTTGGTGCTGGCGCCGTGGTTGAGTGGGAAAGGTACAGACACTCACAGCTGACTGGGTTCGAATTGGGTCTTTTCCCAGTTTGAATTAGTTTTTAATAAGGATTTTTGAACTGAAATGAGGTCCCTGCCAGTGTCATTTCTGAACACAAATTGTTCAGCTTTTATTACATGGCAGATTTCATGCCAAAACGAGACTTTATAGATATAAGAGTTTTTACCTGCAGTTCCTTTCAAGCTGCTTATAGGATTTTATTAGTTCAGTCACTGCAGAGGAAAAAATAAATAAATAAATAAACACATACATATACATATATATATATGCAAACACATACACACGCAATGCAGCAATCTGAGTTGGAAGTATTTCTACCTGAGGCAAAAGCATACCGATACGATTCTATTATTGCGTCTTTAGACCTGGTTAATAATTTAAGCTTAGGTGTAGCTTTATTTCTGCAAGAGTTCACTTTTTTGTTCACTGGAGATACCGTTCTAAAAATTCCAGCAAAGCAGTATTGCATGATGAGAACACTGATGCATGCACATAACTATGCAAATGAATGTTGCTTAGAAAATCTCAACAAAAATGTACGGATTTGTGTATTTCTAAATGTCAGTAGTAGAAAGCATGAATTGCTTCTTTTCTTTGTATTGCTTTTTTGCACAGTTTCTGAAAAATGTGATGATAAATCACTAAGCTTTAGATTTATTAGATCCTGCATTCTGATAAACGGATGTATGTTTCTTACCTGTTGTATTTTTTTTCTATTTTTGTATAATTGGCTTCATATTTTGTACATTTGAATGTTGGACCACGGATAAAACTAATTCATCACATACGCTGCAAACACACCAGTCGCGTCACTCTTGTCTTCTATTCTGTTTATGTTATAGCACAAGCAGGCAGTGTATCAAAAACGCAGCTTTGAATACATAGATATACGTCTATGAATATCATAGATATAAAATGTGACAAAGATGGATTTCTAATCAGCTGGTATATGATTATAATTAGGGCTGATTGAAACATTCCATCACAGTCAAATGACATTGGAGGAGTCTCGTGATACTGTTATGGAAAATCTGACTGGCGATTAACAGCTTCCTTTCAGTGCAAATATGTTAGTAATTATTTAGGATAATAACACAGATAAAATGTGTATTAATGTGTGGCATTAATATTTCTCCTCCAGCCCTAGTTATAATAATTAATAGCTAATACATATAGATATTATCGTACAGTGTAGACACTGAACTCAAATTATTATTATTAGTCATAAAAAGGCTTTATAAAGTGTTTGTCATGTGATCTACACTGTTTAATACATAATTTAATGAAAGTTTAGCTTGAGTTGTAATTGTTTTGTTTTGGAAACATTGACATGTAGACAGTTGATCAAAAGAGATCGTTGTAAATGTTCCAATGATGCCCATGTTACTGTTCAGTTGCATGAGAATGGCTTTGTTAATTTATTTGTACATTGTGTTAAATATACATTGTCTTTGCACTTTCCAGAATATTTGAACTTTTTTTTAACATTTGTTTCAGGAGATTGTTTGTATTCATGACATTGGTTTACGACAAATGTAATTAAAAGGCAGGCCGACATTAAAGGTCTGACATCCAGTCACATTGCGATTCTCCTTTCTTTCTTTTTAAATGAAATTGTAATTGTGTGATGTGAAGTGCTTCACCAGATGGCGCTCCTTCCCCATGTTGTAGTTTCTGTGTCTCTCCGCGGTTGACTTTGTGTTGTGCATTTCCATGATGTTGGTATTACAATGAATAATATATGTTCGGATCAAACGATCTTACATCTTTCTATCAATCAACATCATCATGAGCAGTGGGTCCACGCTGCAGACGGGATAATGGATCGATCCTGATATACAATTAACATCAAGCACTAACGAGCGTCTGTTTATTTCAACAGTGGAGACATGATATTTATTTTTTACTTCACACCTCTCCACGTTTCTCTAAATTGGTGTGTGAAGGTTGGAAGTTATCATTAGCAGATTTTTATGCCTGGTGTTTTTGTGGTGAAAAGCGTGAAAAGCGGATTTCTATGTTAAAAGAATGGAGGGAAGAAGAAGGCGTCTTCACTGTTCAAAGCGGACACAAGGATTTCTAAGGCATTTTGTACCTTGCAATGTTTGTTTAGATGCTATGCTAATCAGAATGTTTACCTTTAAAGAGAAGCTCAGGTAGCTCAACACACCCTACTTCTAGTTATCATTTATTTACTCATCAACCTTCTAAACTACCTAATCCCCCCATTATTCTCCAATTTAACCTCCCAATTTAGCCTGATGGTAGACAGCAGGTGATGCTGTTAGAAGTATTAGAAGTTCTGTTGGAAACCGTTGCAAATAATCTCAGCATGAAATTCTCATGGGTGACACGTTGTGTAGCTTAACACGGTTGCCTTGAAACAAGAAGATCCCAGATTCTTTTCGTGGGCCAGGGGTCTTTCTGTGCGCATATTTGCATGTTCTCCATGCACTTTATTTTTTTTTTAAGTACTCCGGTTTCCTCCCACAGTCCAAAAGCATGTATATTAGGTTGATTGTTGATTCTAAATTCATTCATAGGAATGAATGAGAGTGTGAGTGGTTGTTTGTTTGTGTGACCATGCGACAGACTGGCGACCTGTCCAGGGTTGTATCTCTGCCTCTTGCCCCATGTGTGCTGGAATAGGCTCAATCATTCCCTCGTTACCGAATTAGGAAATAAGTGGGTTAGAAGATGAATAAATAAATGAAAGAATGAAACTCTTGTAGGTGATCATCCATCCATCCATATATTTTTGCCTGTAGACACACGACTAATATTATAGATTAAACGATACAATATTAAGGTCTGCAGTTCAGGTAGGGTTCCAGTTCATCTCAAAGATGTTCAGTTTAAAGGAGTGGAGTCCGAATCAGGACTTTGTACAGGACAGGAGAGATCTTGTACTCCAAAATAGCTCGCAAAAAAAAGAAGCTTTCAAAATTTTTCACTTTGGAAGTGAAAACAATACATGAGGTTTGTTTATTTACTATTACTTCCACACGGAGACTGAATTACACAAACAGTGGAATCTTTAATGTCACATGATCCCGCAGGAGAGACGATTCGTCATATTCCAAAAAGAAGCAAGGGGTCTTCTCTGGGTTGGTTGGGTTCATTTGAGTACTCCAGTTTCTTCCCACAGTTCAAAAACATGTACAGTACGTTAGGTTGATTTGATGATAGTGTTGTATCCACTCCAGTTTTATGTGTAGTTCATGTTATCATTGGACAAAGGGGCTTTTTTGCACAGACACATTGTCATACTGGATCAGGGTTTATGTTCAGCCTACAGAGACCATTAAATGTTGTAGCACTGGTCTAGTAATCAGGTGTCCACATATTTCTGGCCATGTTGAGTTTAGAATGGAGGTTAAAATCCACTCCAGGCCTATCTTCAAGGGCAGAAAAATGCTTTAAGCACTGAAAGAAAAAAAAAACCTGTCTGGAATACTGATCACCCGAATCCCCCTTATGTGTGTTTTTGCCCTCAAGCCTGCATTGTGGGCAAACAGCAGACTGATCTCATTAGTGAATGACAACAACAATTTCATAAAGCCGAAACACACACACACACACACACACACACAATTGACCGTTAACAATCTAGTGTTGGATCCCTCGTTAGATGTTTAAGTACCCCTGTTTCTCTGTCCTGTAGATTTAGGGCTAAAATATAACATCCTGCTGATGTCTAGTTTATCCAAAGATAAATATCCCTAATTTTAATACCACAATTGCAGCTAACTGCTCTTGCATCACTAAATACCACATGGATCATAACATACAAAATAATTACTTACCTAGTCACATCAAAGTTACCAATGATACACCTAAATATTCCATTCCTCCATTAATTACCTACTGATAAATACAACACAAATGTAAAAAAACTGCCTCCACCCCTACCTCCACTATCCTTATTCATTTCAAATTTCATATTAATAACCCATTGATGCCAAAATACCCTGCAATTATAAATTCCCCCTGAGCAATAAATACCTTAAATAAATAACACACTGACACCATATGAGGTACATCATCTGGATTCTCCTGACCCCCATGTTATAAATACTCCAATGACTGGTAAATTTCCCCTTTCACACATACACAGAATACCCCATAGACAGAAAAATATATCTTACCCATTAACGCTCAAGACAGGCTAGCAAAACATGGGACTAATTGGTTCAAATCCTAGTAATAAATGTCTGACCTGTAATTACCCCAAAGGAAAATTTCTCCTCTTTCCAATTCCACAACCATTAACTTCTTGTCTGCTGTATCATATGAGAAACAAAGCCAAAGCCTTCACTAAGCACACAGACTGATCTGATTACATGGTTATTAAAAAAAAATAATAATAAAACCCAAACACTTTCCTTTTTAAAACGAAACCTCGTCCCTATGAAAAAGTCAGCATGCCATTCCAACAGGTGGTGCTATAATCCTAACCTTAACGTCATGTTGACCAATCTGAAGCCTGAACGGACAGGTCAAAATCTCCGGTTTGGTTGAATATATATATATATATATATATAAATAATCTTTTTTTCTTTAAATTGCAGCCATCAACTTAAGTTGAAGATAGAATAAAAGAAAAACTGAACTATCAGATGGTTCTAAGTATTCAAACCTTTTGCTCAGTATTAGTAGAAGTTTTTAACACCTGTATTTGGGGATTTGTCAGGTGGATGGTAAACGTTGGTGAACAGCCATCTTTAGGTCTCTCCAGAGATGATCAATTGGGTTTAAGTCAGGGCTCTGTTGTTGTAAAGCCACTCCTTTGTTATTTTAGCTGTGTGCTTAGGGTCATTGTCTTGTTGGAACGTAAACCTTCGGCCCAGTCTGAGGTTCTGAGCACTCTCGAGAAGGTTTTTGTCCAGGATATCCCTGTACTCGGCCCTCGATTGCAACCAGTCAGCCTGCTCCTACAGCTGAAAAACACCCCCACAGCATGGTGCTGCCACCACCATGCTTCACCGTTGAGACTATTGGGTAGGTGACGAGCAGTGCCTGGTTTTCTCTACACATACTGCTTAGAATTAAGGCCAAATCTAGACCATCTCATCAGACCAGAGAATCGTTCATGTGTCTAGTTCTGGTCAGACAATCTGCAATAAAACCCAGACTGGTGGAGAGCTGCAGTGATGGTTGACTTTCTCCAATTTTCTCCCATCTCTCGATTGCATCTCTGGAGCTCAGCCACAGTGATCTTTGGGTTCTTCTTAAACTCTCACGAAGTTACTTCTACCCTGGTAGCGCAGCTCTTGGAAAGTTTCTTGTGGTCCCAAGCACCTTCCATTTAAGGATTATGGAGGCCACTGTGTTCTTAAGTGCAGCAGAAATTTTTTTGTAACATTGGCCAGATCTGTGCTTTCCACAATTCTGTCTCTGAGATCTTCAGGCAGTTCCTTTAACCTCATGAATCTCAATTGCTCTGACATGCACTGTGAGCTGTAAGATCTTATATAGACAGGTGTCTGTCTTTCCTAATCCAGTCCAATCAGTATAATCAAACACAGCTGGACTCAAATGAAGGTGTAGAACCGTCTCAGAGATGATAAGAAGAAATGGACAACAGAGTTAGATATATGAGTGTCACAGCAAACGGTCAGAATACTGAGGACCATGGGATTTTATTTCCTTTTTTAATAAATCAGCAAAAAGGTCAACAATTTTGTGTTTTTCTGTCAATATGGGAACCTGTGTGTACATCAATGTGGGAAAAAATGAATGATTTTAGCAAATGGCTGCAATATAACAAAGTAAAAAAAATGAATTGGGGTCTGAATACTTTCCATTCCTACTATATATCAATGCTAAACTGGACATTTCTGAAACTCATCATGGCAGAAGATCCAAAGGAGTAAACCACAAAGAAAAATTTACGGTTGAAAGGATTATTTATATTTATCTCATTGATCATTTACTGAGTGTGAATGGTAAGTAGAGAGACACAAGCGAAATAGAGAGAAAGAAAGAAAGAAAGAAAGAAAGAAAGGGAGAGAAAGAGTGAGTAAATTATTCCAGGTGAATTGTTTCTTCTTCACCTGTGGGTTTTTCTCCTCTTCCTCGACTCTGGAGTGCAGAAGGGAAGTTAAAGATCTGATCAATATCCATTGATTCTGTTAGAGACACCTGTGTTTAGAGCTCTGCAGCCGAGTGAGGAGTGCAAGTGTGTGTGTGTGTGTGTGTGTGTGTGTGTGTGTGTGTGTGTGTGTGTGTGTGTGTGTGTGTTTACATTGTTGTGATAAATAATAACAATGGACTGCGGACACAAACGTGTTACCACCTCGGACTGAATTATTTCTGGATCTCCGCACAGTCTGGAATGTTATACCGCTTACACACACGCACACACACTTACACAACAACAATTTCACACATCAAATATTACAGAGACACATTTTTGTCCTTCATTGTGTCTCTCAGTCTCTCTCATTTTGTCTCTCTCTTTCACTGTCTCTCTTGCGCTGTCTTCTGTGCTTTCTTCCTTTTTCCCTCTCCAAAAAGTTATTTACCCTATAAGAACTAGTAAAGTGACTCAATTTCTAATAATACACATTTATTCACCCTAAACGAATGTAAGCAATGTCATTCCTGGAGAATGTCCTGCATAGTTCCAACTTGCCTCAACACTTACCTGTAAGTGTCAAGTAAACCTAGCAAGGTCTTGATTAGTTGGTTTAGGATTGAAGCTAAACTCTTCAGGACACCAACCCTCTAGCATCCTCTGGGCTCAGCGTAAAAATCCTGGCTGACATGAGCAGACGAGCGCAACTTAAAATAATCGATTTTATTCCCGGTGAACTTTTTTGCATGCTACTGCAACATATAAAAATAGAAACAAATAAAAGAGGCATGTTCCCGCAGGTTCTGAGGAGATGTGCTGCTGTAATTTCCGTTTGTTTCCCTGTCAGATTCTATCTATTACAACCGTCACACGGATGAACTGGCTCGGAAACAAAACTCGAGATTCTTATCCAAACCCATCCAAACCCCCTGGCTTGATTTTTAATATAGATTGGCTGGCGTTCAGACGCAGAAGCAGGTGGCAGAATGCCGTCGTTTTTCTCCTGCACCTTTCTGTGTGGGCTGTTCAGTGATAATGTTACTCAATCAATGCCTCACTACTTCTAAATGCCAGTTCTCTGCTTTAATGATTTCCTTTATTCTGGACTGTAAAAGGTAGATGGTAATTCAAGTAAGGACAAACATCCTCTCCATTTTTACAAAAAAAAAACCTTCTGAAATGATCACACTATGAAGGCTAACGTATGTGCATTGGGTTTGTTCCATATCACATTGACATTTGTAGTGTTATTTGAACCCCATGACCTTTTAACACCAGCAGCACCAGCACTTATTAGGCAAAGTTAACAGATGTCAATCAGAATGAAATTCGGTGAGCATGTTCGACTCCTGTCCCACCAGTTGGCACTGACGAGTTTTATCTCTGTCATAACATGCGGTTTCACACATCCACACAAAATGCATCTTGTTTGTAAAGTCTCCTCATGTTGTGCAAAGAAGCCACAAGAAACATTGCCGTCAATCAGATCAGTCCTGAAATATTCTCATTTAGGTCTAAAACCTATTCTTTCTATCTAGTCCCCTGTTCAGAACTAAACCACTGCCACACAATTCCCTGGAGAGGATTAGCCAATTTTTTTAAGATAAATACTTATAAATAATATAATGGGTGATGTGGTGGCATAGTGGTTAGCACAGTAGCTTCACAAAAAAAAGGCCATGTTCTCCCCCTGCTTGCATGGGTTTTCTCAGGGTACTCCTTTTTCCTCCCACAGTCCAACAACATGCACATTAGGTTGATTGGTCTAAATTGCCCACAGGAATAAATGTGTGAGTGATTGTTCATCTATTTGTGCCCTGCAATGGACTGGCAACTTATCCAGGGTGTTCCCTTGTCTCTCGCCGTAATTATGCTGGGATACAATTAGGTCAATTTTACAAAAATGTCTATACCTCTTAAAAGGAGGAAAATATCACAAAACTTGTGTCAATATCTGACATAAAAAACATTGCATAGCTTTATCGCTTGGTACCATGTGACCATATTTCTTTTAAATCTCACCACTATCCCATCATCATTATAGAAACCACCAATACTATACAAACACACCGTATAACCTTGTGTGGATTTACAGACTTTTCCAAGGATGGGGTTGGGGGGCATTTATATTAATGCAAGAAACCCTGTTAACACAACTCCAAATCTCTACACTACCACTATAACTGTACCACCGACATCTCCTGGAGCTTTAGAATCAATATTTATACATTTGTATAATATATAAATCAGTACATATAAAGGTTGTAAGTCAGTGTTACCGGTTGGCAGCACTGGTCAGGAAGTGCTGAATAAACTCTTTCCTGCATTGAGATAAGTTAGCTATGTCAATTTCTCTTCCTCTGACAGCTACCATGGCTGTATAAATTCTAATTCACCTGTGCAGACACGTTTACTCTGATCAACCAATCAGAGGAGGAGAAAATGCTGACCTCATTGTACGCCACCTAGCAGGCTTATAAAAATCTGATTGGTTAAAATAACTGTAATAATATTCAACTAGTTATCAATCTGCCTGCTGATGTTTAAGTCATATGGCCAGCAGTACTGATTCTGAAGGCAGATGACATTAACATGGTGGCCCTGAATCGGGACAATAAATCATAAACAAACTGGAACCAGGGCAGTCGAGAGAAACTCTAAGAACAAAAACTCAAAACTTCATGAAAATGATGTAAAATCAAAATAAACAAATGCATCGCTGCATGCTGTAGCTGCGCTGCCAGATCTGGTGTGACATCCGACCAACACTTTTTTTTCTACCTGGTCTAGCTTTTGTGCTAAAACCGTCTTAAAATGTTTTTAGTTTGTATTTACTTTGAATACTTTAATAAATAAAGAAATATTCAGTCTTAAGTAAAGTAAATATTATTGTGACTTTAACTTAAACCAAAGTTATTCTACAGTAAAATAAAGCAATACTTTACAAGTATTACTTTCAGGTATGTTATCAACCTAAATGTCACCCATTTCTCTCAAAACCTTTCTGTTATGTTGATTATTTACCTTCTCTGTCTGTCTGTCTGTCTGTCTGTCTGTCTGTCTGTCTGCCTTTGCTTCAACACCTTTATTCTGTTGTTATTCAGTGTTTATAGAATGGTGACCATTTGTTTGTTTATTGGTTGTTGGATTTATTTCTCTGGGGTTTCTGCGGGTTCAGTCTGGATTCAAGAGATGTTTCAGCTGGTCAGATCAGCACATTGCAATAATGTAATATTACAGGCTGCACTCTGCTTTTTACACAGACAACCGCGGACCTTCAGCGCCGGGTGATAAATGAGGTAATTATTACTTCTCACACCAACAAATAACACACAGCCTCCGGTTGACATTCCAGTTTGGGCCAACAGGGCATACAGGGCTTCACTGGAGAAAAAGAGACAACCAGGAAATACAGAATATGTGTTCTTATATTTATGGATAAATTTATATCAAGATCATGTGATTGACTTTAGGAACAGGAAGTAATCTTTATGTCAATTCTTTCTTTCTTTGTTTTTGTCTTTCTCTGTCTTTCTGTGTCTGTCTGTCATCTGTTTTCTTACTTCTTTTTCAATAATCCCTTTTTAAATGCATATTTATTCTAATCTAAGATTTTAGAAAATAGAAAAATAGATGGAGTGATGAAGCAATGATTTGTTTTAACTGCTAGCTTTTGCTTTACATGTCTGTATGTGTGTTTTATCGCCTGTTTTAGATGTACAGAATTATCTGTAAACACCAGAGAAAGAGACATAGTGTAACATGCTGTCAGCAGCCAGATCCATAATGTAGGAACACATAATGTAGCAATAGTCCGGCAGACACAGCAAGGCAGATAAGTTAAACAGACATTTGCAAATTAGTGGCAGGAATCAGAAACAGCCAAATCGACAAAAGGTAAACAGGTACAAAAACATCTAACTCGAAGATACACTTAGTAAGGTCAAGTAGACAAACTATACTTTGCAATGTGCGTTCTCGAACCGCTAACTTATATATGGCGCCTTTGCCCTTTAACCCCTAACAGGAAACAGTTTCAGAATCAGAATTCAGGCAAATTGAACGAATTGCATCTTACACAGAGAATGATAGAGATAGAGAGAGAGAGAGAGAGAGAGAGAGAGAGAGAGAGAGAGACAGATGGAAATAGAGAGCTCACACTAGAAATAACCAGTCACCCGCTGTCTACCAGAGGCTCCTCCAGAAGCTACTGTAATGTTTTGCCGCATTTGTTCTGCTGTACTGAAATGCATTTTTTGGTCCATTAAAAACAATGTGCTGTCCAGTCACAATGTTTGAACTGGTCTTGTTAGGAGTCTCTGGGTGAAAAACAGGCAGAAAGTTGCAGCTCTGCTGGATAGCTGGACCAGCCTCTCGCCTCTTTCTTCCTTGGGCAGATGGAGAACACTTTGTAGAATCCAGTATAGATAATCTCAGAAGAAGTCCATCAGCAGGGCTCGGATGTTTGCAAGCATATATGGTGGAGGATCCATGCATGCCAGCTTATAGCAGGGGGACGATGTGGCGAGCTTTCTGCTCTTCCTGAAAAATAAAAGAATCTGAGATTTAGCCTTCACTGTCCAATTTTTGTTCCACCACTAATGTATCTGCCTTCGCTTGCTTAATCCCACGTTCCTTACCTTTTAATTGTGTGACTGTCTCAGCCAGAATAGACAGTTCCAGCACTGCATCAGATCTCTTCTTAGTGAAGCTTGGCTTTTCCTGGTCTTGCTGAGCAGAGCATGGCTAAGTCGTGCTTGGCTATTCCGGAGCTGCTGTGGCTCCAGTTAGCTTCTGGGATGCAGGCTGGGATTGGGACCTTCTTGTTGTGAGGTGACTATGCTAAAAACTACGCCATCCCATGTCTGTATCAGAGGACACCAAAAATGTTATAGTAGTAGCCATCAACTGTAAACTTAAAAACAGCAATGACTTCATCCACACCTACTTTTAAATCTATAAATGCCATTTTCCTAAAAGACATCAAGGGGGAGACAATGGTGAGTGACAATTTGCTTGTACCTAAACAGCTTTTTACAGATTGCCTCATCAGAGATAAAAGGCAGACCAACGCGAGAGAGACAGAGAAAGGAGAGAGGGACTTTTTTTTAACTTTTTACCACACTATTTCAAACATCTTTAGATCAGTCATACTTAGGAAAGATAGAAAGGGAGAGGAAGGGAGAGAGAGAGATAGAAAGAGACGGTGAAAAAAAGAGAGAGCCAGGGTAGAAGGAGATGGAGAAACAAGAGAGAGCACGAGAAAGAGAGAGAGAGAGAGCGGGTACGAGAAAGAGAGATTGAGATAGAGAGCGTAAAAAGGGAGAGACAGAGACAGTGGGGAAAAAGAGAGAGCTGAGGGTTTCTGTCTCTCTGCCATGTCCTGACCCTGTGGGAGGTACAGGACAGTTTGTGCTGTTTAAAACTCTTTAAACGTAGACAGTCAAAATGCAAATGTAGTCCCATTTCCTGTTAATGAGGATATGGCAGCCTCTTCCTTCCCAGTACTTTGGCATCATAAATATCACCTGCAGCACTTTCTGCTGAGTAAATTGGTACTTTAATAGATTTGTCAGCAAGTGGGATTTCTCATTACTTCCATAAAAGCTACAGCTGCTGGAGACAGAGAGTGAGTGACCTACAGAGACACACAATAAATCAGCTCATATTAACCATCACACTCACCTCAGATTCACACGGAATAATTAAAGAAAATACCATACAACCTAGAGATCCTGATCACGCAGACAAACCACCATTGTTATTATGCGGATGATGATGACGAGGATGATGAGAATAAGGATGATGATGATAATAATGAGGGTGATGAGGAGGATGATGATGACAATAAGTATTATGATGAGGATGAGGAGGTTGATGAGGATGGTGATGATGAGTAAGATGATGAGGTCGATGATGAGGAGGAGAGGAGGGTGGTGATGATGATGATGAGAAGGAGGAGATGGGTGATGAGGAGGGGAAGGATAGACATACTTTATTTTTCCCATTCCCCATGAGGGGAATTCTTGTGCTGCAGCAGCATAGTCAATCCCCCCCCCCCCCCAAAAAAAAAAAAACCCCACAGCATATAAATATAAAATTCAATGGTTAAATTAATGTAGTAGTGCGGGTATGGTGCAGTTGTAGGTTTAACCAGATTTACATCAGTATTTACATAAGTACACGTGAATAATGATGAATATTAAGAACCTTGAGAATGTAGAATATAATTTCTAAATGCCTCCTTATAGTGTCATCTGTTGCACACAGGTGAGCTGTTGTACAATGTTATTGCAAATGGTAAGAATGACCTTCTTTAACGTTCTCTGCGACAGCAAATTTCAATTGGAGTTTTTTGGAGAATGAGCTCTGCTGACTATGTAGTTAGTTGTAGAGTGGATAAAACTGATTGTCCATGATGGAGAGCAGTTTGTTCAGTGACCTCCTGTTCCGCACTGACTCAAATGTCTCCACTTTGTATGTGATAGATCCAGGCTTGCAAATAATATTTGTTAATCCTGCTGGTATCCCTGGCACTGATGCTGCCCTCCTTCCACAGCAGACCACAGTACAGTAAATGGCACTTGCCACTACAGACAGGTAGAAGATTTCCAGCATCTTGTTGCATACATTATTTTTTGAGAAAAGTCAGATCTTTCAGAGTCTGCTCATTCCCTTCTTGTACTCAGCATCAGTGTTGGTCCTCCAGTCCAGTCAGTTTACTACTTGGTAGTTGTTGACAATTTCTACATCCTCCGCCATGATGGTTATGGGCTTAGTCAAGGTTGTAGTCCTCCTGACGTCCAGCACCATCTGCTTGGGCTTTGCTACATTTAGGAGTAGGCCAATCTTATAGTACCAGTTTACAAAGTAATCCAGTAGATTCCTGCACTCCGACATCCCTAATACATCCTACCACTGCAGAGTTGTCTGAAAACTTCTGCATGATTCAAAGTACTGAAAGTCACTGAGGTGACAAAGTGAATTAGAATAGAGACAGGACAGTCCCCTAAGGTGCTCCTCTGTTTCTGACTAACGTGTCAGACAGAGAGGCCCCCAATCGCACAAACTGGGGCCTATCTGACCGGTAGTCAGTAATCCAGGAGATGGTAAATGTGTTGACACCCATTCTGAGCAGTTTCTCACGCAGCATGAATGGTTGGATGGTGTTGAAGGCACTGGAAAAATAAAAAAAAACATGATCCTCATGATGTCTTTCTTTTTAATTTCATATTTATTAAGATACTATTTTTATGATACCTCTTTCTTTCTTTCTTTCTTTCTTTCTTTCTTTTGTTTGTTATTTATGTCCTTTTTTCTTTTTTTTATTTGTTTGTGTGTGTGTGTGTGTGTGTGTGTGTGTGTGTGTGTGTGTGTGTGTGTGTGTGTGTGTGTGTGTGTG
>JAOTRA010000022.1:5550481-5571987 GCA_026260255.1 Pseudolaguvia tuberculata
TGTGTGTGTGTGTGTGTGTGTGTGTGTGTGTGTGTGTGTGTGTGTGTGTGTGTGTGTGTGTGTGTGTATGTGTATCTTCATGTGGCCCTGCGATAGACTGGTGCCTTTCACCTTATGTGAGCTGGGATAGACTCCAGCGGACCGCTGTGACCCCGGAATAAGTGTGAAGATGAATGAATGAATGAATGAATGAATGAATGAATGAATACACGTAGAAAATTAACCATAAGGGTTCAATACAATAAATAAACACTTCTATCCTTCGGCTGCTCCCATTAGGGGTTGCCACAGCAGATCCATGATCTGCATATTCCCCTTGGCGGGGTTTTACACTGGATGCCCTTCCTATTGCAACCCCTCCATTTATCCAGGCTTGGGACCGGCACTAAGGCTACAACCTAATGGCTGGGTATTTATGGCCAATTTAGACTCACCAATCCACCTCACCTAATGTACATGTTTTTGGACAGTGGGAGGAAACCAGATTACCCGGGGGAAACCCACGCAAGCGCAGGAAGAACATGCAAACTCCACACAGAAAGACCCCAGACCAGGGAATCGAACCTTCTTATTGTGAGGCGAGCGTGCTAACCACAACACCACCGCGCCGCCCCTAAATAAACACTTCTGTAATTTAAAAAATTTCAAAAAAAGACATTTTTATTTATAGTATTTGATAACTCTAGTAAATGCCATATAAACTTAATATAAGAATAAATTTCTATATGTCACACTTCACATCTGTGTGAACAAAAAATCCATCATTGTATAAACTGTTCAACAGAATAAAATAAATAAACATAAACTTAAATATCAGGGAATAATCTTACATATGAATATAGAAACATCTCTTCCTAGAGCCTATCCAAGTGCACATATGGTGAGAGGCAGAGGCAGACTTTCAGGGTAAATTATTATTATTATTTATATAATAATTGTGGTTTTTAAGTCATATTTTGCATTTTAGTTTTATTAATTTTTTGGAGGGTTTTTTGCTTCTATAAAATTGTGTCAATTCCCAGTCAGTCTTCCCAGGTATGTTTCCCCGCCAGGAAGATTGGACACTGGAGCAATAGAAGAAGGTGGTCTGATGAGTCCAGATTTACTCTGTGTGATGGCCACATTAGAGTAAAAACAGAGGTGGATGAAGTGATTCACTCATCATGCCTGGTGTCTACTGAACAGCTGATCAGGGCATTGCTGTGATCTTGGCTTACTGCAGTTACTCAGGTTCAGCAACGTTATGTGTCAAAAGAATGAGGTCAGCTGACTACCAGAACCAGGTTATTCTGGGAATACTCTAAAACGATTTCCAGGATTCATCCAGATCAAATTGTGTAAAAGTGATTTAGTGAGCATACGGTGCAGTCCAGACCGTGACCTTATTGAGAACCGTGTAGAAGTGTATTTAGACAATACTACAGTGAATCTGTACTGGAATTAAAGACAAAACCGGTCCAAAAGAAATAATAGTGTGTGTTTTGCTCTGGACGGGTAGTGTATGTCATTTAACCACTAATTGGTTTTCAAAACTGAGGCCAGAGATGTTGTTATGGTGACACCTGTAAAAACCAACCCTTTTTTTATATAATGTAGCATCAACACTCTTTACCTTCACCATATATAGATGCATCAGACATGTTTGCTTTTGGGTTATAGACATGCCATGTGACTTCAATATGATTTCTTTAATAAAATCTCTGTCTCTCTCTCTCTCTCTCTCTCTCTCTCTCTCTCTCTCTCTCTCTCTCTCTCACTCCCTCTCTGCACACTTCTCATAGTCCGGAAATGAATACCGTATCCTCCAGTGGCCTTGCAAATGATGTGATGTCCCCTGTGACTTTTGTCACACACTTTCAGGGAAAATATTTAACTCATAACTCATAATAAATTCTTTACCTGGCATAGTAGTTAGCACGGTTACAACAAGAAGGTCTCAGGTTCGATTCCTGTGCTAGCGATCTTTCTGTCCGGAGTTTGCATGGTATCCTCATGCTTTCATGGGTTTTCTCAGAGTACTCTGGTTTCCTTTTACAGTCTAAAAAACATGTAAATTGGTTGATTGGTGATTCTAAATTGCCCATAGAATTGTGTATGTGTTTGTATGTGTGTGCCCTGCGATGGACTGGTGACCTGTCTAGGGTATACCCTTTTGACCGTGAATAAGATGAATGAATGAATGAATGAATGAATGAATGAATGAATGAATACTCGTGTAGTATAATATATGTCATCCTACGCACACGGTGAAGTGAGTCACAAGTCCAATCCTCTCCACTTTTCATTAAATAGAACTCTGCTTCCCTTGGCTAAATACCTCTAAAGTTCATAAACGGTGTCTCTAAATGTGATGTGCACCATGCATACTAATGCGAACAAGGCTAATGTCCACACAGATCGTCCCTCTTAACTCCACCACCTGCTGGATGGATAAATACTATTGGAGAGAGTGCAAACTAACGCATATCTGCCAGCAGATAATGGAGATGCAATCGGCCTCTGCCTGTTCAGCCCAAAATAAACATCAGGCTCGCAGCCACCCAACTGGAATGGAGCTACATATTAACCACTGCTGGTTTCTTATACTCACATAATACTGAGTCAAATTAACATGAAGTGAAGGGTGACATTGTTTAAAGTTATTGCTTTATTCTAACTTTCTGAGAATATGTAACCCATACCACCACACCCCTGCCCCTTTACCTGTTGGTTTAAGCAAGCAAACCTTTATCAGCTGTCCTGACGCTTGACATCTGGACAGAACACCCGAGTTGACTGATATATGGTGGTGTTATAATACACATTGCTGGAACATCATGACAGCTAATCGGTTTTTTAAGCGCTCAGCAGCTCTGTTACTTTAAAGTCGAAGTGAGTTTAATTAAAGAGTGGATACAAAGTAAAGATTTATCAAAAAAATGTTTCACATCAGTTGCAGCTGCAACAATTGGAGCCTCCTGGACACACCCACACATACACACACACACACACACACACACACACACACAATGTATATTCATTCATTAATCTTCTAACGCGCTTATTCCAGAGGGTCAGAGCCTTCTGATGGAGCGTATCCCAGTGCGGATAGGGAAAAAGGCAGGGGTAAACCTTGGACAGGCCAGCAATATATCATAGGGTCACAATAGACAATCATCCACTCACACACACACACACTCACTCCTGTAAGCAATTTACCAATCAACCTTATGTACATGTTTTTGGACTGTGGAAGGAAACCAAAGTTCCCAGAGAAACCTACAGAAGCACGGAAGGAACATGCAAACTCCACACAGAAAGACCCCCAGCCCGGGAATAGAACCCAGTACTGAATATGCAGTGGCAGTGAGGCTAACTACTACTATACTAAATTAATAGTTTTATCCATCCATCCATCCATTTTCTTGCCGCTTATTCCCGAATCCAGGGTCACAGGGGTCTGCTGCGCCTATCCCCTATCTCGCACACACAGGGCGAGAGGCAGGGGTACACCCTGGACAGGTCGCCAGTCCATCTCAGGGCAACACATAGACAAACAACCATTCACTACTATGGACAATTTACAATCACCAATCCACCTAAACTGCATGTTTTTTGACTGTGGGAGGAAACTGGAGTGCCCGGAGGAAACCCACACAAGCGCGGGGAGAACATGCAAACTCCGCACAGAAAGATCCTGGTGCGGGATTCGAACCTGGGACCTTCTTGTTGTGAGGCGACCGTGCTAACCACTACGCCACCGCGCCGCCCTAATAGTTTTATTATGATGTTTATTGGCTTTGAGGTCATTTTCAACTCAAAATTGATTTCAACCCATTTTCTTGATGGGTTGTGAGGAGCTTCAGTTTTTTTTATTCTGTTTTTATAACAGTTTCTCTTTTTTTATCTCCTGTCACAGTTAAAATGATGATCAATAAGACCTCTAATAAACTAAATAAAAGTGGCAAATAGGGAAGGAAAAAGGAAAGGAGGGAAGTAACAACACACACACACACACTCACACACACACACCCACACACCTATGGGCAATTTAGAATCATATAGTCAACCTAAAATACATGTTTTTAGACTGTTGGAGAAAACCGAGGCGGAATCAGGTTCAATTAGATTCCGCCTCCACCAAACAACCACGGTGGGCCCTTGAGCAAGGCCCTTAACCTACAATCCTCAGTTGTAAAAAAAAAAAGAGACCAAATGTAAGTTGCTCTGGATAAGAGCGTCTGCCAAATGCCAAACTGTAACTGGAGTACTTGGAGAAAACGCATACAAACTCCTCACAGAAAGACCCCTGCTTGGGAATCGAACCAAGGACCTTCTTGGTGTGAGGTGACTGTGCTGACCACTATGCCACCACACTATCCGTTCTTCTTCTTACTTTTATTATTAGAATATTTACAGAAAACAAGAAAGTGGTGGCTCAGTGATGTGTAGATGGGTAAGCAGAATATGGGGGTTCAATTTTAACCTTGAAGTTTAAATCTGTTGGACCTTTGAGCAAGGCACCTAACCCTCAAAAGTTCAGTTGTATAAGAGATTCAATAAATGTAAATAGTTTTTTAAATTTTAAGATAAATCATGTTTTAAAACAAAGAAAATCTCAAAATGGCTTTTTTAATAACGGTTTCATTTTTTCTTCTTCAGATGTTTTAGAAGCTTGTCTATGATTTTAGTATTCAAGCGGTGGAAGCAGTGGAAACAGCATGAAGCTGCCTTTGTTAATTAATTCATGAAATGAGTCATTTAATTCAGATTTGATTATTGGTTTGATTGCTAGAACCTGACAACAATGTATTAACTGTAGTCTTTATTCGGATGTGGCTTGGGGATTTGCTGATTTTTACCAGACTTTAATTGACATTGACATAGAAATTGCTGGTCAACCCCCCTCAGCTTTCTACACACACACACACACACACACACACACACACACACACACACACACACACACATATACACACACACTCATACTCCATCTTCAGCATAGAAATTAGATCTCTCCATGCTCTTCATTCATTAATTTTCTTACCCGCTTATTCCCTAATTCGGGGTCACTGGTGGTCTGCTGGTGCCTATCCCATCTCACACACATTCACACCTATGGACAATTTAGAATCACCAATCAACCGAATCTGCGTGTTTTTGCACTGTGGGAAGAAACTGGAGTTCCCAGAGGAAAAACACGCAAGCACAGGGAGAACATGCAAACTCTGAGCAGAAAGATACCCCGCCCGGGAAACGAATCCAGGACTTTCTTGTTGTATGGCGACTGTGCTAACCACTACACCACTGCTGCTGCTCCTAAAGTGCAGACTCTAAATCTCTGCTTAATTGTTAGAGCTGAATTCCATCTGGAAAGTTTTTCTTTTCTTTATTCCATGCACATGTTTATGGATAATTGATTATGGGATTATGGGTGGAGTTTGGTAGGAAAATTTTTGAGAGAAAGATAGTTTGAGAGACCTACAAGAGGTTGTAAACAACATGGCTTAAACTGCTGGAAGAATTGCCTTCTTGTGTCATCAGCAGTCCTGGCGGAGTTCCATCCGGTAGGCGCACACTGGAGAAATAGAACTTTTCAATTTTAGCTGTTGCCCACGCTGGGGTGTCAGACAGTACAGTGCCTCAGCAAAAGTAAATTATCTTTAAAGGAAGAAACCCCTTGATATTTTCCGTCCCTGCATGCTGATTCCTGAACCATGTGGCAAAATGATTTAATGTCCCAGGAAAACAAGCTAGAACATATCGCACAAAGAATACTACGCTCATAGCAAAGCGCAGTGCTGGCAGCATCATGCTACATTATAATGAAGCTTCTTCATTATAGCAAAAACCAGGTCTGTGAACAGGTCTTAATGAATGATTGCAAATATCTATTTTTAATCACAACCAGCGGAAAGCTTTATGACTCTGCCATTTGACCTAACCTTCTACGTTATGAGGGCAATAATAAACATTATCAAAAAACATCCAGGTAGACCAGGTATGACATGAAAAATAAGTAAAAGTAATCAGAATAACTAGTTTACATGGAGGAATTTTTGGTTTGTGGAAAGGTTAATCTTTCAACCTCTTTGTAACCTGTCTGAGATGCCTCTATGAAGCATTTTTATTCAGATGGAACATTTAAACCATTCTAAGTACAATGCTTCACATAAACACACACATTATTGTAAAATAATCCAGTCGGAGATCAGATGTAATTCCTTTGGAATGATTTTACGATGGTTTGGGGCAGAGGATTACCTTGCAGTTTTATTGCTCTATAATGGGCTGGAATTTCCATGTGCTAGAATGAATTGTCTTTTCCCTTTTAAAGTGGGCAGCACAGTGGCTTAGTGGTTAGCAGGTTCCAGGTTCTATTCCCCTGCAGAGATCTTTTTCTGTAGAGTTCACTCTGGGCTCCTCCCACAGTTCAAAACATGTAGGTTAGATTGATTAATGATTCTAAATTGTCAGTAGATAGACAGACAGACAGGCAGACGGATGGATTTATGCATGGATGGGTGGATGCATGGATGGATTGATGGTTCTAAGGTGGAAAATAAGTTTGCTTTTTGCCTATAATTTAATAATAAAACTTGGATTTTCTTGGTCTTCAGTTTTTTTTGGATTCTCTTTTAAGCCGTATCTTCAAAGTAAGTGACTGAATGTTTTCAGGGATTTAAAAAGAAAAATTACTTGGAGCTGAACCAGATTTCAGGATTTAATTAGTGGAAAAGCACAGTTTGGTTCCCAGTTGGGCTCCAACCCCTGTGGAAAAGCAGTAACAGACATGTAAAATCACAGCCTGGTTAAAGTACAGCACCAAGTATATAAGGCAACTCTACAGAGTCTGAGAAAACCACCTTTACTTAGTTCCCTAACCTGCTGTCAATCTACATCAAGCAGTCTGGAAAAATATGAGAGTTGTTAAGGACCTTTGAAATCCAATCAATGAACTTTTCTTTGTGCTAATGTCAGAGAAGCACTTCTGCCTCCATATTGGTCATAGAAAAAAATGTGTTTTAGTAGCAAGTCGTTTGGGTCTTTAACCAAGACAATACATAGAACTTTTCTGGACTTTTTTTTTGACACAGCACTTGCAACCTAAGCTAGATTTCTTCACAGTGCAGCATTAAAATTTCTTATACCAGTCTGTATTGCAATCATGTTTGGTTCATTCATGTTAAAATTCATGTTGAGGGTCTTGCTCAGGGGCCAAGCAGTGGTAACATCGACTTTTCAATTAGCCATCCAAGACCTTAACCATGCACTGCCACTTCTTACATTAATGGTAATGGTAAAAGTACTGCAGATTTCTTGGGGTTAAACTAGCAGTTAAAGCCTGATTGCTCATATCAATTCAAACCCAAAGCCTGATTACCTGTTATCCAATCACTAACAAACCCAGTCGCTAACAAACCCAGTCGCTGTCACTAGATTTGTCCTGTTGTTGCCTTATACCTGCATAGAACACACCATTTTTGTGAATAATTTTCCTCTGAAACCTGTCAAAATCGGAGAGGCATAACAAGTAGAGTTCCCAGCATCTGCTCCGTCATCACAATCATGCTTTGTTTGTCTATTTCATCTAAGAAGGCAGCCTGATTCTCTGTTGCTATACAGGCAAAGCTACTAGATTCCCTTTGTTAGCTCATTCTGCTAGTGCTTTATAGAGGAAACATATCTAGGAGAAATGGTATGAATAAAATGATTTATTTGGTGTGCGCTTGTAGGATATTTGCCATGCTTGGCTGCGTTTAGCCCCGAGCCTCGTCATAATGAAACAGCAAGCAGCCTGAGACGCAGCCGTGGCCTGTTACACAGGAAGAAGACAGGAAAGAAAAAAAAGAGAGAAACGAACACTCCCTGGCTCTGCTAAATGATGTTCCTTATCCTGTGGCACTCTCTAGTTCCTATTCTTGTCAATATCTGTCTAGTCTAGTCCCTGTCTGATTCAACATTAGACGTAATCTGACTTGCACACGTTTACAAACACGTTGAGGTTGAAGATGGTGTTTTTTTAAGCTTGCTCAGGCTGTTGCAGTTGTGTGAAATGTACTGTGGCGGAATGTCAGGAAAATATAGTATAATGTGTTGTTGTTGTTGCTGTAGCGCCTTGTTGTCACAGCACCTGTACACAGCTGAATGGAATTGTCAGTCCCTGACCTTCTGTCACTTTACATTTTTCTTGCTTGGCAAAGCAGCACAGATTTCAGGACAGATAACGGGAAGTTGAAATGTCTTTTTCGTCATCCTGAGATAGTAGGTTGGAAAATACATCGTTTTTTATTTAACTATAGTCCATTTTTCTTTTTGTGCTTTTTTTTAACCAGCTTTTGTTTATTCCATTTTTACAGGATTTCATTTTCAATATTTTGCCTATAAATACTTACAATATAATTCCCAATAAGGCAGCAGAGAAAAGATTTAAATTTAAAAGAACTATATTTTTCAGGACTATAAGGCGCACTCAAAAATCGACAGCGCACCTTATAATCCGGTGCGCCTTACTCTATGCCATAGAGTAATACTCTAGGCAAAAGGAGCCCCACCTACGTATTAAGTGTTGTACATGCTCATACATTTCATGTTCAAGATCATTGGCCAAAAATCCTTCTTTGTTTTGGTCTGAAGTAATATTCTAATTTTCTGATATATTGAATTTGGGTTTTTCATTAGTTGTCAGTTATAATCATCAAAATGAAAATAATTAAACACTTGGAAATATATCAATGAGAAACATAAGGGTTATAAATCCACAAGAAAAACATGTGACAAGAACAGGAAGTAAACGACATCATAAACGATGAAAATAAGCATTACATTAACGCAATATGAGCATGAAAACCTCATAACACGAGCCAGAAATGTAAAAATAAAACAAAAAGCAAAACAACATGAAACATGCTCACTGAAGTCATCTGGTTCCCACTCAACATCAGCAAGGTTTTCGGACTGGATCAGATCCCAGAGTGTAAAAGCACAGCCTGGTTCCTGATTGGCTGTTCCATTGCACAATTGCTGTATCTCTCTTCTCTCCTTATCTCCTTAACTGCTCTGTGTATAATCTAGGCACTATATTATTGTTGCTTTTATTCACTCAATAATCTCCTGTTTTGTCTTAATGCACTTAAACATTTTCTGTTACACTGGTTGAGATTGAGTTTTACGTACAGTATAGATGTTTTATGAGATTTAAGTGTAGCATAGAACTAATTAACTGCATTAGTGTAAGGTCCTCAGAATATCATTACAAGGTTTATTTCTAACAAATTTTTCTTTTAAATTAGAACTTAAAAAAAAGGTTTCCATAATAAACTGATGTGGCAGCTCAGTGGTTAAGGTGTTGGACTGCTAACTGGAAGATCATAATTTGTTTCCAGGCAACACCAAGCTACTATTTTTGGGCCCCTAAGCAAGGCAGTTAGTCCATAATTTCTCAGTCTTACAAAAGAGATACATGTAAGTCACATAAAAGCATCTTCCAAACACTGAACTGATGGATTTAGGTAATTCATTCATTTATTCATTAATTCATTGATTACCTAATTCGGGGTCATGGGGTTCTGCTGGAGCACATAGTGTGAAAGACTGGGGTACACATCGAACATATCACCAGTCCACCGTAGGGCCTCACATAGACGAACCACACACACTCACATATACACATAAACTAATGTACATGTTTTTGGACTGTGGGAGGAAACCGGAGTACCCAGAAAAAACCTAGATGACCGTGCTAGGATTAAAGTCAGAAATTATAAAGAAATCTTTATAAATTATATAAAAAGAAACAACAAAGACACAAGAAAACCTTAGAATATATTTCTCTTGATAAAATGTCATACACCTCAGAGCTTCATTAATAAAGTCAATCAATAAATAGTTTATTGCTGTATCTTCCAGTGTGCAAATTTATGCAGATTTAGTTCTCCTCATTTGCATAAAGTATTGTACGTTTGGAGTCTTGTGGAAAACAATAAATAATCCACATTAATTTCTTTTGTTTAAAAGTGGCCTTGAAATCCAACGTAAAACCCAGCCAAGTCGAATGTGCGGATTTTAGGGGTTCTCTCTGTGTTGAGTTTGCATTTTAGTCCGTCTTCATTGGATTTACATTGGTTTTGGTTTCCTCCCACAAACCAAAAACATGTCATTTAGGTTGATTGTTGATTTTAAATTTTCACCATAGAAGTGAATGTAACTGTATATGTGCAACCTGTCCAGGGTATACCCCTTTTGCCCTTCAACCTTCAGAGAGCTGATATTGAAGCTGAATAAATGAATTAGTGAAATGAATTTTAGATTATTTTTCAGGAACTAAACAAAAGGTTGAGAAACAATCTGTATGAGTTTGAATAAAGCACTTGCTGCTTACTAACCACTTAATAAATCCGTAACCTGACAGAGATGAGAACAAATTCAAAGCTCTTTAATGTTTCTTTATTCTCTGTTGTTAATTTTTTGTTTATTTAATAATTGGTGGTCGAGATCAGATTCATTTGTGGTTTATTATATTACCATAGTCTATTTCTTTAACTTTACTTTCAAATATTCAACAATAGTAAAATATATTAATAGCAAAATCACTTAACCCATCAGAATTGTACGTGATTCGATGATGTGAGGTAATGATTTGATTTCGAGTTTTTAAAGATATTTTTTGCCTTTATTGATAGAACAGAGAACCAAAACACGGGACATGGAGAGAGAGCGAGATGGGACCAGAAACGACCCGAGCCGGAAGAAAACCTGGGTCATCGGAGCATAACAGCTTGTACGTTTGGGTGTCTATGCCTTCAGCCTCTACACCACAGCAACAGCTTTTTTGATGTGTGATAAGCAGAAATCTGGATTCTGACTCAACCTATTTAAAATAAAACCCTTTGGGACGAACTGAAACACGGACTGATCCACGGACTGATCCCCGGACCTACTCACCTCAACATCTGTGCCTGTGGAATTTCCCACAACAGCATCTGTATGTAACAAACAACCTTTATAAATTTGTCCCAATACTTTTGCCCATATAGTGAGTGCTGTATGTGTTATCCAGATCAGCCCTCTAGGCATGTGTGCAGTTCTGTTTAAATGAAATGGCGACTACATTTGGTGCAGTGCTGAAGGTAATGAAGTGGTTATCAGGTATTCCGACTCTGTAGTGATCCTATCAGACATTCTGTAGCTCCATTAGAGCTGGAAAATTTGGCTAATTTTTAACTCATTTTCTAAATACATTAATTTTCAATAATTTAATTTATTATAGAACCATGGTACAAAATAAAATCTTTAGCGTCGCATCAACGCAGCCATACACTGAACATAACTGATGGCGAGTCACATTGCTACATCTGCATGAACCACGTGATGAAATTAGAGTAGCGCTCATATATTCTAGATGATTCAGTGTGTGAGCGATGGCTGGTAATGTTGGGCCGAATTTGTGCACTGACAGGCAAATGGGTGGATGGTGAAAAATGGAAGAGGTTCATGTTGCTCACAGAGAAGCACTTTCATTTCACAGGGGTCATGGCACCAATTTTTAAAAACCATCGCTTTATTTACTCCGCACTGCTAGTTGTAAAGGTTGAAAGGCAATCTGCGCTGTGTATCAGACAAATGAGGGGACCAGTCGGCTGATGGAAACAGAGGAAAATTGTTTTCTTTCCTCCGTCTCTCTCTCTGTCTCTCTCTCATACACACACACACACACACACACACACACACACACACACACACACACACACACACACACATTCAATTGCTCTCTGTCCTTTTGGTGAGGTTTTTCACAGTAACAAACCTGTAGAGCAAAAGTTTATCATCATCCTGTCGTCTAAGTCCTGACATTTTGCACTGTGCTCAACCTGTATTACACTGCATATCCATAACAAAGAAGAATCAGTCTTAATGTAAGTATACAACTTATTTATAGTATTTTTTTCAATACATTTTTTACTATAAACTTACACATTTAATTTAGAACGGTTGTTGTGACATTTCTTCTAAAGGTTGCATACCTTGCGTAGGTTTTCTTTAGGTACTTTGGTTCCCTCCCTAAGATTAAAATCATGTACGGTAGGTTGATTGGTCATTCGTAACTGCCCGTATCAGTGAGAGTGTGTAAGTGTATGTTTGCCCTGTGATGAACTGGCATCTTTTGCCCAGCAGAGACCTGGAAAAGACTCCAGCTGACCCCATGACCCGAATTTTTGCATGAATAAATGAATTTATTAAAATTTAAAATTGCCCAGAAGACTAAGTGTGTGTGTTTGTCATCTATGTGTGGCCCTGCAATAGACTGATGATCTTTCTAGGTTGTACCCCTGTCTTTCACCCTATGTCTCCTGGGATAACGTCCAGCAGGCTCCTGTCACCCCAAATTAGGAAATAAAGCAGGTTAGAAGATGAAAGCAAGAACAAGCGAATGAATAAATGATGGATGGATGGATGGACGGGCGGACGGACGGATGGATGGACAGATGGATGGATGGATGGATGGATGGATGGATGGATGGATGGATGGATGGATGGATGGATGGATGGATAGAGAGATGAATTTTTGAAATTTTTGTTTTGTGTTTGTTCAAAACATTTGTTCTATCAATAATGGCAGAAAAATAGCCTTTAATCATCTATTATTTACACTTGTTTATGGGGTCGGGTCACAAGGATCTGTTGAAGTGTATTCCAACTGTTATTCACTGAAAAGTACGAATCACCAGGCCATCACATGTAAATCTTGTTGTACTAATCACTGAACAGTGGTGCTTAATGCAGTGTCATAGCACATTTAGCGATGCTGTATGCTTACAGAGCCAAATATCCCGACTAAAGCAACATAAAGTCTGGACTACAGAGCAGCTTTTTTCCAGACAAGAGAACATCTGAATATTATGCATTATGTTTTGTTTAGCATAAAGTCGACATACCATCAATTTGGTTATTCATCCTTTTCCCCATTCACATTTCTGGCACTTGGCAGACACACTTATCTAAAGCGACTTATACTTATCTTATTTATCCAACTGAACTGTTGAGGGACAAGGGCCATGATCAGGGGTTCCTGAAGTGACAACTGGGAAATTAAACCCACAATCTTTCTATTGGTAGTGCAACACTTTAATCACTGAGTACTGAAAAATCACAACTTTAAACTATTTTTTCCAATCCCTTGTGCTTCTTTATGCTGCCTTTATAAATACGGTAAAATGCAGCGACAGAGAGACTGAAGATTCGTTGCGAGAGCCTCTGATTAGATGTAGACAAATCCACTGAAGCGTCAACGTTAGGAAAACTTTCACTTTCTGCAATTATGGAGCGACTCGGTACAGCAATTCCCAGTGGAAGAGAAGACAGAATGTTTGCATGAGATCCAAACTCTGCTTCATCTTCGTCCTCTGGTGTGATATAATGCAGATGAACGACAGCATAGAACCTTTCATAGAACCTGCAAAAATGATTAAGACTGCTAGTTTGCACAGCCTCACACAATTGAAGCAGCAATCAGAGACTTGCAGCAATAAATATATGCAATAAATTTAACAGAAAAACAGGGAAAGAGTGAGAAATAGTACTACAGGAAAAACTGCTAAAACATGCTAACTAGCCAGCTGCTTAACCTTCATTAACCCACCTTTTATGAGTCATAAAAGCCAGCTTTTTAGTTAGTTTTTCAATACTTTTTTCCTTTTCCATAAGCTAAAATTGTTTCTAAATTTTGCTGAAACATTTAAAGTGTCTGAGGATGAGAGGAGGTGCTTAGCATTACATTTCTTCTTACCCGCTTATTCCCTAATTCGGGGTCATGGGGGTCTGCTGGCACCTACCTCAGCACACATATGGCAAGAGGCGGGGGTGCACCCTGGATGGGTCACCAGTCCACCTCAGGGCAACACAGACAAACAACCATTCACACACACACACACATTCACTCCTATGGACAATTTAGAATCACTAATTGACCTAAACATGTTTTTGGAGGAAACCCATGCAAATTCCTAAACATTCTTTACTCTTTCTCTATAGAATCATACTAATTTTCCATCTATTATAGAACACCAATTCTTTCCTTACTAATCTTCTGACTTAGCATTAGCATGTTTAGTTATTGTCTAATTCAGCGCTGTTTTGGGGCGCTGTGTTACGCCAATTTTAATAGTATTTTACATTAGCTTTTTTATAGCTGTCAGATTTTACAAAAATAAACCACATGTCACATTGTAGGACAAAATGCATTAAATAAACACACATACAACAAGACTAATCTGGATTTTTACTTCGTCAAAGCGTAGCACGTTCTGTAACCTGTAACTTTCTGTCATATCTGAAAATGATAAATTTTGCACATGGCAAAATATTGGCGACGCAGTCTCGTGTTCGATTCCTGGACAAGGGTTCTTTCGCTGTGCATAGTATCCCCACGCTTGCATTGGTTTTCTGCAGGTACTCTGGTTTCCTCCCACTGTCCAAAAACATGTACATTAGGTTGATTTGTGATTCTAAATTGCCCATATGAGTGAATGTGTGTAGTTTATGTTGCCCTGTGAAGGACTGGAGACCTTTACAGGGTGTACCCCTGGCTTTTGCCCAATGTGCACTGGGATCGACTTTAGCAGACCCTCGTGTCCCTAAATTGGGAAATAACCGGCTTAGAAGTAAATTAATCAGTTTTGTTCTTGTTGCTCTGACGTTTTTTGAACATTTCTCACTGCTGGTTAGAAGTTGTGGTGTTAATTGTGTAGACGTACTTGAATGTCAAAGCAAAGCACAAAAAATGGCAGCAGAAATAAATGAAAAACTCTTTTGTTCCAAATCACTACCTGAGACAATCCATCTCTCCGGCCTGAACTCTACAAACGGGTGTCGAGGGAGGCATTTCAGTGTCACTAAGGTTTAGGATTAAATGGCAAACAGTGAAAATGATTGGCACAAATCTTAAAACAATTCTCAGCAGTAGCCTGTCTGAAGGAGTGGCAGACAGAGTGAGAGCAGGATTTATAGCATTTTCTTCAGTGATGGATTTGAGAGGGAAGCAAAAAAAGAAAAGGATGAACAACCATGTAATATATGAGATGCATATCCACTCAAGCCTGCAAGTTATCATGGTACTATTTATCATAGGTTTATTGTTACTACTCAAAAATGTCTGGCATAATTAAAATAGTATCAAAGATTTCATACAGAATGTTTAGATAAAGCATTATATAGTTGATATATGGCAACCCTTGTGATAGTTACATGTGAGTGTTTATGTGTTACATTTATTTAGCTAAACCATCTCTTATGATAGTTGCTTTGTTCATTAATAAACATGATTACAATAGCAACCAGGCAGTCCTAACTGGTAGACCTCTGGCGCTAAGATCCTGTTCATCATCAAACTATCAAAAAAACCACCGTCTTCAACCATGTGTTTCTGCAAACAGAGCTTCTTCTCACTGGCTATTTGTTTTTGCACCATGCTGTTTAAGCGGTAGGTAGTGTTGTGTTGTGGTCAAGGGTTCAACACTCAGTACTGCTAAGCTGCCAGTGTTGAATCCTCAAACATGACCCATTACTTTGGGGGTGGTGTATCCTGGCTTGGCTTTTTCTCCAAAGGTGCAAACAGTACATGTTATAACATTGCCTGTGATTAAGGGCATATTGAAAAACTTATTATATATAATATAAATTATTATTATATATAATAGTGGTTAGCATGGTTGCCTCACAACAAGAAGGTTCGATTCCCAGGTTGACGATCTTTCCTTGTGGAGTTGCATGTGCTCCCAGCGTTTGTATGGGTTTCCTCTGGGTACTCCGGTTTCCTCCCACAGTCCAAAAACATGTACATTACGGACTGGTGAGTCTAAATTGCCCATAAAAACGCAGCCATTAGGGTTGCATAAGCCGGTGCCTTCTTAGTGCTGGCCTGGATAAATAAGAGGGTTGCATTAGGAATGTTAAATGTAAACCCTGTTGCAACCCCTAAGAGATGCAGCCAAAGGGAAAAAAATCTGGAAAAATATAACTGGTGACACACATTGTTTGCTTTGGTAAATATCTATAAAATATCTATTAATCTTCTAAAATCTCAGAATGTGGAACAGCTTAAAGGTAAAAGACAGGAACACAGAAACAACATCAACCCAAAGAGACCCAGGAGAATCAAGGCACTCCTTATTTAGATTCCAGAATGCCAGATTCAACACTTCCAGGACTACCAAGTGTGAGAAAATGCAACCAATCTCGAAATGAGCACACATTAGCAGGGAGAGAGGGCAAAGATACTGGACAAATAAAAAAGAACAAACTCCTAATTGCCTGAAACATGTCATGCAGGATGGGGTGCAGAGGTTCATGAGCCTGATGCTTTGCACAAACACTGTTCTTGTCAGACAAGCAAACACAGATACCAGAGATGGAATCTATGCAAAATATCTCTGAGAATAAAGATTTATAGTGGTATAAAGGGCCAGACAGACTGCAGCCAAGTGCCTAACTGTTAAATGCATGGCCTATTTCTAAAACAGGGTTTTGACATCTTCATGTTATGTCTTTTTCAGCTCCTGGACCAATAATGGATGTCGTGGTACAATGAGCACAACAACTGGCAGTGAAAGAGAGTAGACACATCCACATAGGCACTCATACACAAATAAAAAAAAAAGGGTTTGTCCGTATTTGTAAAAAAAATAATAATAATTTTTTAAGTACATAAAGAAATGATACACCAGCCTTCCTCCCTATTATTAGTCCTACCCCAAATGCCACCCCTCTATTTTTGGCATTTAGATTTCTGGCATATGGCAGACACTTTTATGTTAATTTTTTTAGTTGTAACTTGGTGGTGGTCTCATCTGCAGTAAAACACATTAACCACTGAGCTACCACTTATGACTACCCTAATCTCAAACCTCTACCATAACAGTATCCATCCATGAATCCATAACGTACTTCTGCACCTTCTCATAAACAATATTGACCCATACGGCTACTCTGACCCTTATCCAGGACACTACTTCTGGTTGGATACGACTAACGGCTATGTAAGTAGGAAAATAAGTTCAGATACTTGGAACACATTTTACATACATACATTCATAAATGGATTCCGATATTTTCAGATGGATTTCAGGTCTCTTTCATATGTGGTAATAAATGAAATATGAATCAGTCAGTCAGACTGAGTGTATACTTTGCACATAATTCTGCTTTAAATATCTGTTAAATACAGTTGTGTAGGTCGTGATGGGCAACATCTGTGTGTAATTAGTAGCTAGGTGACTAGATCACCGGTGTGTGTGTGTGTGTGTGTGTGTGAGTGTGTGCTTGTTGGATATTGTACTCCTCTTCGGTAAGCAAGAGGCTGCTGAGCGTTTTTGAATAAGGTTTACATGAACTACTATTTTACTAATTTTATTTACTTTGAGCAACTTCGATTAGAGAATAAGCAGGTACAAATAAATGGATGAATGAATGAATGAAGGAACGTTGATTAGTTTATTCTTTAGATGATCTTTAACTTGTAATCCATAGAACGTAAATACAGCCAGTCAAAGCAAACATTTTACAAAAGACTCCTATAGCTTTAAATCTAGAACTCAAACACTTAAGATTTGTTTAGAAAACATGTAAACATTCATTAATTCGTTCATTTGCTCGTCGAGCAAAGAGGATTATAGGAAGGAATTATTAAGAAAACAGCAAAACCGTAAATGTCAAGCCGTTAAATCCTATTAACACTTTAAAGAAAGAACATTTGTCATATTAAGTGGAACCCTGTGTCACTGATCTTTTTTAAACATGGTAAATGAAAGACAATTCATTAAGGTGCTTCGACGGATAAACGAAGACACAGGGAAAGTATTTCCCAGGGAATATTTTAATGGCCAATGCTCTTATTTCGGCGGCACGGTAGCGTAGTGGATAGCACAGTCGCCTCACAACAAGAAGGTCCCAGGTTCAAATCCCGGGCTTGCATGGATTTACTCTGGGTGCTCCGGTTTCCTCCTACAGTACAAAATCATGCAGATTAGGTCTATTGGTGATTCTTAATTGTCCAAAGGAATGAATGTGTGTCTGAATGGTTGTTTGTCTATCTGTTGCCCTGAGATGGACCCGTCCAGGTTGTACCTGTCGCCCTATGTGTGCTGGGACAGGCACAGCAGACCCCTGTGACCCCGAATTTGGGAATAATCGGGTAAGAAGATGAATGAATGAATGCTCTTATTTCTCCACTACACTTTATTTTTCCTTTTGTTTAACACTCCATTGCATGGCTTATGGTTTTCTCGCTATGCAGGATGGTGATATGAAAGCATGCAGAATAGTCAGAGATCTTCATCAACTGCTGTTTTACATTCAGATGAAGCGTCAGCGTCAAATGATTATAAAGCTTTATAAAGGGTCATTTGTCCAGTGGTAGTAGATTAATCCTGCACTGTTTGTGATTAAGTCTACAAGTTCTACTCAGTGTGTGGTGTGTTGCTCCTAGCACAGGACCCCTGAGAAGAGACAGCTGCTGTATTCTTCTGCCTTTAGGAAGATTGTCTCAAAGTACATTTTCTTTATGTCAATTGGGGTTCTCTGGGACATAGAGACATATATATACACATATATCCTACTTTTTTAATTTAGAAGCTGACAATTTTCAAGGAAATGATTGTGGATTTGAGAAATCATAGCCCATTGGTCAAGATGTTGGACTTCTGATCCAACACCTTATGTTCAGTTACTCTAGCAGTTACGGGCAGTGTATTTGGTACATGTGTTTCAATGGGGAAGAAATCGATACTGTGCAAAAAACATTATAACAGGGTGTGGCATTTAACAGAGAAAGAGAGAGTGAGAGTGAGAGAGAGATTTCACATATTGAGGATGAAAACCAAGGCAGACCAGTCTGCTGTTGTCTCCATGCAGCACTTCAAACTTCTACGCTACAAGTGCAACTGTACCACCTATCATTTGCTGCAGTTCATAATCAATATTTATTTAATATCTACTAAGACACGTTTGCCCGTATTAGTCTGGAAGTAGTGAATAAATTATTTTCTAGATTGACACTAGTTATCCTCAGTGTAAGCCAAACTGTCCTCACAATGTCTTTTTCTAAGAAAAGCCTTAAACACTTACGAAGTCAATTTCATTCCCTGCGCCAGCCACTGTGTGCATACAAATTCTAATTCCACTGTCCAGATGCATTTTGGTAGTCAAAATGGACTGTAACAAGTTTAATCCATCAGAAGAGGCAAAAATGCTGATCCACAGGCCGTGTGGAGCAGACTTAAAAATTGTATTATTTAAAGAAAGTCTTTGATAACATTAACCAATTATTAATCTCCCACTTCTGATATAATTTAAGTTACATGGGAAGCACTATTGATTCTGAAGGCTTTGGTAGCTCCGCTACATACTGTAAGTATGCAGCAAGAGGACACTAGGAAATGAAAAAAATAAACTACTTGAAATTAATGAATGCAATTTAATTGACAAATATTAGAATATATTTGTAAATTAAGGTCAGCTTCTGATAGCAGAGAAGACCTGGCTGGCCCTGACTGCCTACTGCTGCACTCTAGATAAGGTTGTCTACCAAATGCCAGAAATGTAAATGTCACTCAAAGAAAGTATTTGTCTACCTAGACAAGATAAACATAAAGGATCACTACAACCATATGGGTGTTAGTTCTGCTGTGTCACTGCTGGTGCAAAAGGAGAAAGCAATCTTATGTTTCCTCTCTTTGCCCTCAAGAAATACTTGTAGTAAAACTACAATTACCCAATAAACCTGTCAGAAGTGCAAGTAATGGGACAGACTCCTTAAAAAAAAATGCTTGCTCCAGTTTTAAAACTGAGGATCCACAAATCATTTTCCAATGTTTGTAAGGAAGGTAAAATCAATGAACAGTCCAGAAAATTTAGTTTGTTACTAGTTTGGAATCTGCTGTACCAACAAAACTAAATCAGCTTGTCAACTGGTGTCGTATTATTGCTGCACATTGACCTTGGAGAGATTTCGCTCTAATCGCTTTAATCAACATTAACCGAGCATGAGCTTTGGGAAAAGCAAAGCACACATATCCTGGGTTATAGATCTGCTGCCACAAAGTGCTCACTATTACTAAATCCCACTATGCAGTAACCTACAATTTTCCTAATAATGTGCACTTTACTTAGCTAGTGATGTTCACCCCAGAGAAATAACCCGAGCACCATCCTGTTCTTCGAAGGAACCCAGAGATTTTATGAGAGTCAGCAAAAAGATTAAAATCGCTATGATTTTTTAAGGACCAGAACCTAGCTCTGGAGATTACAGGTGGTTGTCAGCAACATGACATAATGAAACACTACCCATTCCCATTGTGTTTTCCGACCTTGCAGATATATCTGTTTAAACCTTATCGGTTTCATTGGTCTAATTGAAAGTATGTGGGAAGGGGGGGGTAGCAATTAAGGTTTTCTCAGTATGTTAATGTATCCATCTAGCCAGTATTGACTTGTATTGTCTTACAGTAGATTACCATACCGATGGGTGAAGCTGAAGACAACAGGCCGATTTATCCTAATGATCTCTGATTTCCTTTTTTTGTTCTGTTTCCAGGAAGTGACCACAGCATGGCTTCTGATTTAGGCAAGCAGTGAAGAACTGCCCACCACTGCAGGCTGTCATGTAACCCATGATTCTTCTCAAACTGCTCTCTATCCTCACCACAAATAACAATATAATCTGCAAACATCATCGTCCATGGAGTCTCCTGTCTGTTCTCATCTGTCAACCTATCTATCACCAGTGCAAACAAGAAAGAGCTCAGAGTTGATCCTTGATGCAATCCCACCTTCACCTTGAACCAGTCCGACATTCCTACTGCACACCTCACTGCTGTCACATTGTCCTCATACATGTCCTGCACCACCCTCACATACTTCTCTGCTACACCTGACTTCCTCATACAATACCACAACTCTCTCGGAACCCTGTCATACGCTTTCTCCAGATCCACAAACACACAATGCAACTACTGGCTTTCTCTATACTTCTCCATAAACATCCTCAAAGCAAAGATGGCATCTGTGGTACTCTTTCTTGGCATGAAACCATACTGTTGCTCACAGATAAGCACCTCTTCCTTCAGCCTGGCTTCCACTACTCTTTCCCATAACTTGATTCCCCTGTAGTTACTGCACATCTGCACATCTCCCTTATTCTTATCCTCTCACCTTCCAAAATTCTGTTAAACAATTCAGTCAGAATCTCCACTGCCATTTCTCCTAAAGATCTCCATGCTTCTACTGGAATGTCATCTGGTCCAACTGCCTTTCCACTCTTCATCCTCTTAATAGGTGCTCTCACTTCTGCTTTACTAATCCTACCCACTTCCTGCTTCACCATCTCCACAACATCCAACCTTCTCTCTCTCATCCACCTTCTCAACACACACTCCTCACTAGCCAAAACAAGCCCATATTCAATTCAATTTTATTTGTATAGCGCTTTTTACAATAGCTATTGCCTCAAAGCAGCTTTACAGAATGAATGATGA
>JAOTRA010000022.1:5611172-5631067 GCA_026260255.1 Pseudolaguvia tuberculata
TATATATACACAAAATGTTAAAAAAGCAACATGTACAGTATATAAAAATGATAAATTATCCCCAATAACAAATTCTTGCTCAGCTATACTTCAGTGATACAATTTGCACCAACAACAAGTTGCCTATTTAATCACTGACTCTCCAAATACTCTGCTATAATTTGCAGCTCAGTGACAGACCAATCATTCAACTAGTGTAATGTCTTTTGTTGTATAGAACATTCATTCATTTATTCATCTGCTTACCCTCTTAACCCCTAATTCAGGGTCACAGGGTCCGCTGGAGCCCATCCCAGCACATAAGGTTAGAGGCAGAGGTACACCCTGGACAGTTCGCCCGTCCATCACAGGGCCACAAATAGACAAACAACCACTCACACACATTCACTCCTATAGGCAATTTAGAATCAACTCATGTATATGTTTTTGGACTGTGGAAGGAAACCCATGGAAATATAGCTCGGGACATTCTTGTAATGAGACAACCGTGCTAATCCCTACACCACTGTGCCGCCCTTGACACTTTATATCAATTACTACAACTGATGACAAACGATGAAACTCTTTAAAAACATAGTGGCAAACCTGATCTGAAGTGGTAGCATAGTGGGGTTAAGGTGTTGGGCTAATACCAGAAAGTCCGGGGTTCGAATCCCACCTTACCCACAATTCCTCATTTGTGAAAAAGAGACCAAATGTAAGTCGCTCTGGATAATAGCGTCCGCCAAACTGTAACTAATCTCACACGTGTGCATCAGATTTATACACACTGCATGTGCAAACGCATTGGAGATTTAAATAACATTAGCGGACATTTCCTAATACTCTTTATGTTCATTTCAGAACAAGCAAATCTTAATTATGGTATCGCAGAAATACAGCCCCGCTATTCTAATCTGAGAGTTCTGAGAGTAATCTGAAAACAGGAAACTCTCATTTCATTCTTTAGTTTATGGGAGGATATTATCTTACACATCATTAGGAATTTCTGGACAAAACAGTCTAATATAAAAAAAATCATAAGGGTGACAGGCAGCGGTACACATACTTTTAAACATATAGTACTAAAAGACATATGACAACTAGCTTGTCCAAAGTATAATTACATACAGAAAAAAATTATAAGACTGTAACGATTCCTATAAAAAAAAAAACAAGGCGCAAATGTCAAACATCACCAATGTATTAATACTTCTCAGAAATACGTTGGTGTTACGGCTGCTAGTGACAGCATGGCGAGTGCATGTTTAGCATGATTGTGGATATAAAATCTGAACGGACAATGGGTTAGAACAAGAACTTTTATTCTGTCAGATTAGCTGAGGCGCTCAGCATCCGCTCCACCACAAAGAAGAACAATGTCCCCATAAAACCCATGATGGCCATGATGATAAGCTGCCAGCTAAGCAGGAGGTAGCCACTGTAGAAAAACGCCACTGCTGCAAAGACAGACTGACAGATAGAGTTGTTATTGCCAATGTAGTGAAGTTACTATAAGTATCAGATTATTTTCAGGGCTTTCATATTTTACAGTCCTTATTACACTTTACATCAGCATTGTTCAAACTGTCCTGGAGATCTGGTGTCCGGCCGATGTTAGCCTGACTCAATACACATACCTGTAAGATCCTTATTATTTAATTCAGGTGTGTATGGATAGGGATGGAGTGAAACTCTGCAGGACCTGTTGTGTTCATGCTGTGTTCATCTAGAGTAGATTAACTTTCATGTCCTATATAGAGTCTTGATTCAAAATCAAAACCTTTAACAACCTTTGTAATGAACTGGAGCCATGACTAAACAAACTCCAGGCCTCCTCATCTCAATATTAGTGTCTGATCTTATTAATACTATTATAACTGAATCCACACAGTCACATATCGCAGGGTTGTCCAAACTCTGTCCTGGAGGGTTGGGGTTTCCTGGAGCATTACGTTTCAACCCTAATCAAACACACCTGAACAGACTAATTAAGATCTTGCTAGGTAGACTCTCTTAGAAACTAAGAGGTAGGTGTGTTAAAGTAAGTTGGAGATAAACTCTGCAGGACACCGGACCACCAGGACAGAGTTTGAACAACCCTGGTCTAGTGGAAATACTACATAGAGGAAATAATTCAATATTTATAAAAAGTCTTAATATAACAGCAAATACGGAGGAATAAATAATAAATACTATTAATAATAATAAATATAGGTGTGATGGTATGTTTGACCAAGTGGTTTTTATGGTTGGATGTCTGCATACATTTGGACCTATATTGTTACACGTTAATATACATCTTTTCTCGCTCAGACACACACACACACATCTATAAACTGGGTGTGGACCTTATATAAAATTAATATATAATTGAAAATGTATACATTTTCTGTATTCATTTCTGTAATTAATTCGATTAAATGTGACACACATGAATAATGGAAATTGAATGTAAAAAGAAGAGTCTGACATCATAATGAGATGTCTTTATTTTGATTATTTATAGTAATTACATTATTCTTGCACTTGCAGTCACTGATTGTCTTCAAAAGACAAGCAAAGACATCCCGCTTTCTCACTTATCTAAACTAGCACTTGTTTTTAAAAGGCTTTGTTTCTATCCAGGAAATTTTGTCCTAGTTTGTAATCCAACACCTTTTTTTTTTTTGCTTTTATGTAAAAAAAAAATTAATGTAAGGCAGCACTGTGGCAATTGTAAAGCCTAGGATTTATTTTTGCATATGAGCAACATTATGAAAGAACTCTTATCTGACCAGGGTCAAAACTCATCATCAGTCTTATAGGTTGTTCTGGATTTAAACAATTTAAACCGATTTTATTCTTATCATGAATTAAGGTTTTACCTGAATAAACTTGAAGATAGCAAAAGCTGAAATGCTCTGTTCAGTGTAAACACAGCCCAGAATGCTGTACAGCTGGGTGTTAAAACAGCTGTCACCAAGTCCAAGGAGGAAACTGCACAGCACTGCAATGGACATACTGCAAGAAAAAACAAAACCATTCAACAAAGAAATGCGATGGAATACAGGCTGTTCGATCTACACCAGTCTGTCACAGCTGTACCTGGGAGAAAGGTAAGGATTAAGCTCTGGGCTGGAGTTAAACACCACTGGCGCATCATTTGGGGTGTTCAGGTAGATCAGGTAGAAAGAGACAAAATGGACCACCATTCCCAGAAAAACAACAGATGTTCGTCTAAAGTGGTTGCTCTTTAACACGAGTCCAAACAGTCCACCACCTGAAAGCAACCACACATTCAGTTCATCTACATGGTGCAGAAGAGTAAATTCTGTGTTGAACTGTATTTTTTATTTAAATAAATATATCAATAAGTCAATAAATAAAGGCATCAAGGATGCTTAGTGGTTAGGATTATTCTTACTTATTGGAGTTTCTGTGAGGTTTGCATTCTCTCCCTGTGCTTTCATGGGTTTACTCTGGAATCTCTGGTTTCCTCCCACAGTCCAAAAACATGTACAGTAGGTTGATTGGTGATTCCAAATGGGGTGAGTGTGTGTGGCCCTGTCCAAGGTGTACCACTCTTGCCTTTCATTTCCCAAATTATTTATTTTTTTCAACTGTGCTAACCAATACACCAACGTAAGTAATTATCAATGACAGCTGGGTCAGACTCCAGCAGATCCTCATGACCCTGATTAGTAATAACAGGTACAGACAATGTATGGATAACTCAGATGTTCAGCTTTTAGTCCATGAGTATAAAAGCTATTGAAAGCATGGAGGAAACTGCATAGGATGTAAGCACTACTGTGGTTGTTGTTACACCATCTGCTGCACTGAAACTGTAGGTGCAAAAGTGGCTAGATCAATTACAGATTGAGATACAGGCTGCGAAGAATCTGGAGAGGTGGAGGTACTCGCTGGAGAGAAGAGGAATGAAAGTCAGTAGGAGTAAGACAAAAGTACATGTGTGTGAATGAGAGGGAAGTGATGAGGTTGCAGGAAGATGAGGTAGTAAAGGTGGATGAGTTTAAGTACCTGGGGTCAACAGTGCAAAGTAATGGAGAGTGTATTAGAGAAGCGAAGAAAAGAGTTCAGGCAGGGTGGAGAATAATGGCAAGAGTGATTTGTGATCGACACTGAAAGAGCGAAAGGGAAAGTTTAGTGAGAAACTGTAGTGTTGTACGGTCTAGAAACAGTGGCGGTGTAAAAAGACACAAGGCGGAGGTGGAGGAAAGACAGGAGGCGGATGTGGCAGAGTTGAAGATGTTGAGATTTTCATTGGGAGTGACAGGAATGGACAGGATTAGAAATGCGTTTATTAGAGGGACGGCGCATGGAGGATGTTTTGGAGACAAGGTGAGGGAGGCTAGGTTGAGATGGTTTGGACATGTGCAGAGGAGGGACATGCAGTATATTGGTAGAAGAATGTGGAGGATGGAGGTGCCGGGCAGGAGAAAGACAAAGATCAAGGAGGACGTTTATGGATGTGGTAAGGGAAGACATGCAGGTAGTTGGGGTGAAGAAGGCAGATGTAGAGGACAGGGTAGTGTGGAGAAGAGCGGTCCACTGTGGCGACCCCCTAATGGGAGCAACCGAAAGGAGGAAAAGATAAATATAAATGTAACCTCTCTCTTTCACTTCTACCTGCTTGTTCTCTCTCTCTTTTCTTTAACACACACACAACCTTACTTAAACATTTTTTCATAGTTTCTAGCTTCCTCATGCTTAGTAATACGCTTTCTCTCTCCTGATTGACTGCTGACCCTGCCCATTAATGCACTCTCCCTTCTATATTAATTTAAACCTTACATACTTACCACTCTCTCACACTTGCAAAACTTCCTGTGGACTATTACTACAGCATGACTCACTCATGTTTTGGATCAGAGCTGTTTTGTTTCTTGAATTCAATAATCATGTGGTACGGAAAAAAATCTATGAAACAAAGTGTGAACCACAGGAATCTCCAAGGTCACAAGACTCGGTCCTATTTGTCCTCTTTGCTGAGTTGATGACTAATGATACTGGTTGCCAAATAATGCATTAAGTGTGTCTGAATCTTTGCTTACCGATTATCTCTCCGATTCCCACCGCAATCCCAGAAATGCCTATCAAAGCTTTAGAGATGTCTCCAAATTGAGTCGTGGCTCCGATACAAGTTCCATAAACACCACTGTAAAAAGAGAGCTCCAGACCTAAGAGAATGAACACGGTAAAATATTGTTATTAGACACAATATTGCCAAACCCAAACTTTTTGGGCATCTAACCAGCACATCCACATGTGTACCCTCAACATTAGTATCTGATCTCAATTAATGAACTCAAATCCACAAAATTACATGACCCAATCTAGTAGAAAGACTGTACAGAGGTGCGGAATTTATTATAGAAGGAAGAGTAAGACTAAAATCTACAATGGGATCAGAAAACAGATGAATGTGATGATCAGGTGTGCTAATAGTTTTGTCAATAAATTGTATGATACTTACCACTGTAAGCCATGGAGAAGCTTAACAGTAATAAAGGTTTGGTGCCAAAAAGGTGCAACATCGTCTCTTAAAAAAGAATTGTTAAACATTAGAAAAATACTTCAAAATAGTCATCAAGAAAACTGAATACCAACTGATAAACCACCATCTTATTTACTTTAGTCACCCCTAATACAACACCTCCCACCCCACCCCAATACAGTCTTTGATACTCACTGAAATTTGTCATGGTCTCGTGTAAGGCAGCGCTGGCTCGCTGTTTAAATCTGTAACAAAATGAATTATTAAACAGTTAAACATTCAGCGTTAATCTTAAATAATCTTAAATTACCGGTGAAAATGAGTGTATGTAAAAGGGGTTTGCTTGTACATTGGTCGTAACAACAGCAATGCCTGGGATTCTTCATCAGCCAGAACATCATCGTCTTCCTCATGATTTGACTTTCGCAGGAGGAGGAAACTTAGAGTTCCAAGCACAGAAGTGACCAACAACGAGATAAACATTGTCTTTCTATCTTTGTCTGTAACGGCAAATACAAAATAAATAAATAAATAAATAAATAAATAAATAAATAAATAAATACAATATTTGATTTGTTCTCCCCGCGTTTGCGTGGGTTTCCTCTGGGTACTCCGGTTTCCTCCCACAGTCCAAAAACATGCAGATTAGGTTGATTGGTGATTCTAAATTGTCCATAGTAATGAATGTGTGTGAATGGTTGTTTGTCTGTGTTGCCCTGAGATGGACTGGCAACCCGTCCAGGGTCCCTCTGCCTCTCGCCCTATGTGTGCTGGGATAGGCGCAGCAGACTCGCGTGACCCCGAATTCGGGAATAAGCGGGTTAGAAGATGAATGAATGAATGAATATTTGATTTGAATGTCTGACTGGACTGAGAGCTACAGCAATTCGCCATTTTCTCCTATTATCACTCCTCTTTATAACTAATATATTATAATATATAATTATGAATATATTATTAAAACTATCCCACATGTATATAGACAGAAGTACTGTCATGTCTGACTATCACATCCATGTATAATTTTTTTAGTATTTGATTACAGTTGTTAGTCTTACTCGTCCTGCTCTGTACTTTCCACTAGATCATGTGGGATGTGGTAGCCTAGTGGTTAATGTGTTGGACTAATACCAGAAAGACAGAGGTTCATATCCCACCTCCATTAAGAAACCACTGTGGGCTCTTGAGCAAGGCCCTTAACCCACAATTGCTCAGTTGTCAAAAAAAAGAGACCAAATGTACATCGCTCTGGATAAGAGCGTCTGCCAAATGCCACAATGTAACTTTATGGATTTGTGCTGCTTCAGATCCGATAGTATGACTGAGATTAGACATTATTGTTGAAGTTTGGAGGTCTGTGCGTCAGTCAGGGGTCCAGTTGAGTCAGAGACATTCTTCTACTCCAGATCAAGGGAATCGTGCACAGGGACAGTGTCATAATGGAACAGAAGTTCACAGTTCCAATCTAGATCTTAATCTACGGATCTAGATTAAGTTGTTACTCAAACATTTTGTCAAACAATATATAATGATTTTCAGAAATCATCCACACAGTCACATGATCCAATCTAGTAAAAAGTTTGGTGGAAGAGTAAGAACATCTAGAACTGTATCAAAACATATATTTGATATAGTTAACAATGTAGTGTATATCATTTGTATTTAGTTACCTGATATGACGGGTTTTCCTTTCCAGTCTATATAAACATAAAGATTTCCAAACAACATGCTGAAAGCAAAAAAAGATCAAAGTTACTATAAAGAAATGTAATAAATCAATCAATAAATATTATTAAACGGCACAATCTAATGTCAGAATTCTGAAGGATAGTTTCCACTTCTGGGTTGGCGGGCGTGACTACCATATATAAGTTAGCCGTTCACTAATGTGTTAGCAACTTACCAAGCTTTTCATGATTTATAATTATTAAATATCGGTATGATCTCTTGCCTGTTACGCTCGTTCATGATTCTTGCTTCTTGATTTGAATTTGTTGAATATCTTGATTACTGGCAGTGTACCGACCTTCCTGATTTTGCCTGCTATTACCCTGTTTAATAAACTGAGTTGCTGCACTGTCAATCCGACTTCCTCTGATTCGTTACACATTTTGTTTTACACGTAGTTTGCGTAGGGATTAGTATGGTCACTCAGAAAAAGAAGGTCCTGGGCAAGGGGACTTTCTGTGTGGAATTTGCATGTTTGCCCGCACTTGTGTGGGTTTTCTCCGGGAACTCCGGTTTCCTCCCACAGTCCAAAAACATGTACATTTGGTTGATTGGTGATTGTATAAGTGAATGTGAGTGTGTGTGGTTGTTCATCTATGTGTGGCCCTGCGATAGACGTGTGAGCTGTCCAGGCTGCGCCCCTGTTTAGAAGATGAATGAATGAATGTATGTCATGGTATGCCTCTTGATTCATAATATGTAACTGCTGCAAGTTTTATTTTTGCTCTGGATTTGGATTACCTGCATTGCAATAAACCCCAAAAGACTGCTGTGTTTGTGTTAATAGTGGAGGCGTCCGAATTCCCCACCAGAAATCGTCCTTGGGCTGTCCAGAGCACTGTGGAAACAAATCAATGGCTTTCTTTTAATCCATGGCTGTAAAAAAAACCCTGTATGTGTGAATATTAAAGCTGTGCCAGTACAGCCTGGCTATGAACTAATTGTTTGATTTTGCTGTAAGGGATGGGATTATCCGTTAATGACTTATTAAACACCACAAATCTAGATCTGGAAACATGGTCTTATGGCTGTAGTAATCCACAAAGAGGATCTAGAATGAAGGTTAAATGATATTTTCAGATTATAGTTGCAGTCAAAATTATAAATACAATTCTAGTAAAATTTGACTAATATAATAATAATAATAATAATAATAATAATAATAATAATAATAATAATAATATTAATAATAATAATAATAAAAGCCATTGCATAATTACAATAAATCCACAACATACGATAACAGCATTTACTCAAATTAACTCGTTTTACTTGAAACCAGAAACAATTGAGGGGGGGCTATTATTTTGTCTATGGCACTAAAATCTCTGTCAAGAATTCAGACGAATCCAGTCATGAAATTTCCTTGATTTTTAATAGTCCACAGTCAACTGTATTATAAGAACATGTAAGTGTTTGGGAACGACAACAACTCGTGGTAGGCGTTTGGTGGTGGGGGATTATGAAGTGGGGTTGTTTTTCAGTAGCTGGACTTGGCCCCTTAGTTCCAGTGAAAGGAACTCTGAATGCTTCAGCATACCAAGACATTTTGGACAATTTCTTGCTCCTAACAGGACACTTCTTCCAACATGACTGTGCACCAATGCACAAAGCAAGGTCCATGAAGAAATGGATGACATTTCAATCGATGAGTCTAGTGAGGATAAACTTGAATGTTCAACCTAATAGATCCCCTTTGTGACTAATTATAGCCGAGACAGAGCCAGACCTTCTCTTCTAACACCAGTATGTGACCTCACAAAAGCGCTTCTGGAAGAATGATCAAAAATTCCCATAGCACACTCCAAAACCTTGAGGACAGCCTTCCCAGAAGAGTTGAAGCCGTTATATCTGCAACAGGTGGGCCGAAGTCATACAGAACCCTATGGATTAGCAATGGGATGCCACATATGCGAATCGAAGTAGGTGATCAAATACCATATGGTGTATAAAAGCCTTGATTCTCTACTTTTATATAAGCTTCATATTGACTTTAACTATCAATTTTGACAAGACAAAGACTAAACACAAGCACAAACTATCCAGACAGCTTCTGTTCAGCTTCTGGTTTGATACCAGTATAAGTAGTAATTTTTTAAAATGTTTTTATGTCACTTGCTATACTGAGCAGAGGCGATTCCTCATTTTGCGATTCCTCATTTTACAACTGAGGAAACCTGAGGGACATAATTTATAAGCTCAAATATTCAGTGACACTCAATAAAGGGCATGTTGTCCTCATTCATTTATCCATTCATCTGTTATACTGTCTTATTCCTTAATTCTGAGTCAGGAGACTCTGTTGGAGTCTATCCCAGCTCTCTGAAGGCAGGAGTGGTAGACCCTGGAAAGGTCACCAGTCCATCACAGGGTCACACACTCGGTTATAGACAATTTTGAATCACAGATCAACCTAATGTGCATGTTTTTGGTCTGTGAGGGGAGTACCTGGAGTAAACCCACGTAAGCACAGGGAGAATATGCCTTGACCCCAAATAAGGGAATAAGTGGGTGTAGGAAGTGGAGAGGGTGAGCAGTTATAAATATTTGGGGGTCCACATCAGCTAGGACCTCACATGTACACTTAACACCATACAGGTGAAGAAAGCTCAGCAACGGCTGTACTTGCTGAGGAGGTTTGGAATGTCACCAAAGATCCTCAGCAACTTCTACAGCTGCGTTGTTGAGTCTATCCTGACCAACTGCATCACTGTATGGTAAGTCAGCTCCATCGTAATGGACCACAAACGCCTGCAGAGAATGGTGCAGACTGAGTCTAAGATCAGCAGGACTCTCTGCCCTCCCTGCAGAGCGTCTACCAACACAGAGTCCATAGGAGAGCTGCCTCCAACATAAAAGACCCCTCAACAAGGACTGTTCACTCCTCTCCCCTCTAGCAGGAGGTACAGGCGTGTGAAATGTAGGACCACCAGACACAGTCTGCCATCAGACTTCTCAACAGCTGACAGGAGTCTGTAACAATAGACTGCACCCCCGCACACTCTGGTTATTGCACTATTGTCTACACTACCAGTTCTTTATTCCTGTTCTATTGCACATTCCTATTTAATAGCGATGTTGGTAGCACACTGTCAACATCTTGATACGCTTTTGCACAATTTCATTCATTCTCTGCTAAATTTGCACATCATTCATATGTAACACAACTTACACATTTATTTATTTGACTTACCCGTATTTTATGCCCTTTATTTCTTATGTTTCTGACTTTTTTACCTTAAATAATTTTGTAATTTTTGGCATTCGGTGTGGACAGCAAAGTAATAATTTCATTGTACTCTGAAACCTGTTTCCTTTACTGTACACATGACAATTAACACTTTAAACTTTTGAATTTTTAGAAAATGAATAAATAAATATCAGTTATTGCTGTCTTTTAAAATAAATGAAAATGTCCTATGAATACGTTTATAGAACTTATTACTGGCAGCTCTTTTATTATTAGCTAATCATAATAATGGAAAACGTAAGAAGAATGAATACTCACAGGCAGCTCCCAATCCAATCAGCACTGAGGTCAGATAAAAGGACCAAGTTGAAGGAATAATAAAAACAGCTATGTAACCACTGAACAGAAAAAATAGAAATAATATCTACATAAATATTCTTTAAAGGACACACCATGTGAAAGTTGGAGTAGTCACCTGTAAAGAAGTCCGCTGAAGAACATGCTAAGCTGTGGGCCTATGATCGCTACCACACAGGGAGCTAATAAATTAGCAAATGAAAAGACTCCATATATGATGCCAAGACTGAAAAGGAAAAAGAAACTTGTGTAAGTGTATGAAAATGTAAAATGAATGACGCCGTCACTAGAGGTTAAAGGGATTTCAGGGTTGTGGTTCACTGTTATTTTAGTATTTTCATTCATCTGCAGGTCTTTACCTGTGGTAGCCACTTCCACTGAAGGTTGTATTATCCAGACCTTTGACCACAGTTTGCTGAAGAGAAATGAAGCAAATTAATGATGCAATAAAATAAATTTTATGCTAAATGAGCACAATAAAACAGGTTGCCAGTCCATCATAGGGCCACACAAACAATCACTCACATGGACCATGCTAACCACTATGCCACTGTGCCGCTCTTGCACTATATTATATTTCCTTTTGGGAAAGAGCTCATAAACCCCAAAATAAAGACGTATACATTGGCTTTTTGACTCTCCACCCCTAATGAAAGTAAAGCAAACGTCTGAGATATAAACCCAGTGTTATAATCTTCCAGGAAATGCGCCTGACTCAGATTTCCTCAACAATGAACAATTATCCCCTCAGCACAGCCCGTCCAGGGAGCGGTAACAGTAGCTAAGGTTTATTATTTACCACTACTGGGTCCCTGATCAAGGCCCCTAATCCCATTTGCTCAGTTGTATATACGAGATCAAAATGTAAGTTACTCTGGTTAGGACGTCTGGTAACCAAGAGTAGGGTTCGATTCCCAGCACCACCAAGCTCCAATTGCTGTGCCCCTGAGCACAGCATTCATTCATTCAATCATTCATCTTCTAACCAGCTTATTCACTAATTCTGGGTCAAGGGGTTGTGCTGGAGCCTATCCCAGCACACACAGGTGAGAGACCCGGGTTGCACCCTGGACAGGTCCAGGTTGCCAATCCGTTGCAGGGCCACACATAGATACCATATGATAACCACACAGACACACACACCTATGGGAAATCTAGAATCACCAGTCTAACCGTAATGTACATGTTGTTGGACTGTGCGAGGAAACAGGAGTAGAAAATGCACAGAAAGACCCATGGCCCAAGAATCAAACTTGGGACCTTCTTGTTGTGAGGTGACCGTGCTAACCACTACGCCACCACGCTGCTCTGATTCGCATATATAAGATCAAAACAAAGACAATCTATATAAGGGCATCCACAAACCGGCAGGATTTGGGTTTGATTACCGAATCAACAAGCTACCACCACTGGGCCCCTGAGCAAAGACCTGTATATGAAGATAAAAATGTAAGACTAGTTTTGTAATGGTGTCTGGCAGGTTGTAGGTTTATTTCCCAGCAACAACAACATACCACCACTGTGTTCCTGAACAAAGCCCTTAAGCCGAATGTACAATTGTGTATATATATTAAATAAAAATGTATGTATATCTGTTAACCAGTGTTATGTGTTTGATTCCCACCAATCTACATCATCTGGGAACCTGAGAAAAGCCCTTTATACAACTATCAGTTAAGTCATGTAAATCGCTCTGGATAAGGTTTTAATTCATTCATTCATTCAATCATCTTCTTACCCGCTTATTTCCTAATTTGGGGTCACAGGGGTCCACTGGAGCCTATCGCAGTGCACATAGGGCGAGAGGCAGGGGTACACCCTGGACAGTTCATTGCAGGGCCACACATAGACAAACAACCATTCACAAACAAATTCACTCCTATGGGTAATTTTGACTCATCAATGAAGCCAATGTACATGTTTTTGGACTGTGGGAGGAAACCACAGTACCCACAGAAAACCCATGGAGAGAACTCCGCACGGAAAGATCCTCAGCCCCGGAACCTTCCTGTTGTGAGGCAACTGTGCTAACCACTACATCACCTGGATACCATTTTATTGTTTAATAATAAAAATCATTTGATGATATTTTACTATGCCAATGCCATTTAATAAATTTTTCAACGAATGCACAAATATGTGCAGCATTTTTATTATAAAAAGTCTTTTTATACTCACTTCTATATTTCCACACGTTGTGAAGGCTGAGAAAATGAGTAAAAAAGAGAATCCCAGAATCACCACATTGTAAGTCCTGATGTCAGCCATCTCTTTCTGTCTTTCTTTCTTTCTTTCTTTCTTTCTTTCCAATGTTTAGTGAAAGCTCAAAAATTCTAGCCAAAAACTGACGTCCATTTCTGGTAAAATAAATAGACTTTAACCAGGTCTACATCGTATTTTAACCTGGAAAAACATCTGGTTTTGTCCACCAACACTTCTAGTGTGTGACCACTGCAGGAATGTGCGATCTACCCAGCATGTGATCACTGAGCTCCGTCTTCACAGGCTCTTTTACATTAATTAAATATCCACTGTATAAGTTTAAGTTGTAGTATGAGACGTAATCAAACAGCTATGACGCGCATATTTAAGAACTAAACAATCATGTCATTTAAAACAGAACTTACAGTTTGACTTTATATGTTATATAATTCTATTACAACATCAGCTGAACTTTTTTTTTAGGTAATAAAGCTATAGAAACGCGTCTGTTTAACTAAAGTTTGGGTATATAATTGCCTGGATTTGTTTGAGATATTATTAAAATGAAATAAAAAATTAAAATAAAATTAAGTATCACTTTGCGTAATAATTGGCATGTTTTAGTTTCTTCATCCAAAAAAATATTTTTTTTTAAGACTACGGTAGCCCGTACGATTCAAACCGTGACAGCGCGTTCTTTCCCAGCAGGCATTCGTCATATTGTACACAATCATCATGGCGGCTCAGGATGGTAGGTTCATGCAGTAAACCTGCTTCTCATTCTATTCTGGACAGATTTGTTGTTTTCCCCAGATTATTACTTACCGTCTTCGCAGCCGGATACAATCGTGCACGGGTTATTTTTTATAGATTTATTACGCTCGACAAAGCTAAATGAAAACTTGAGTGAACTTGAAGAGCTGTGTTTGCTGTGGTGCTAGCGCTGAGTCAGGCTGCTTTCTGCTGAATAATTACACAATAATTAAATTTAAACACTGGACAGTTATTTAAAGGGTAAATGGTGGTCTCTGGTGACTAAACGGTGGTGTGGAAACTGGTATTTAACGCTAAAAAATATTTAGTCACGTTGCAATGTAGACTTTAGTAAATGCTTCAGTGTTAGCTTAGCAACGTCAGCTAGCAAGCTAACAAATCCTGTAGGCTAATCATTTAGCAGACTCTTTTGGTATACATGTATGTATAGAAATAAGTTCTCGAATATTTGCAAACACTTTAGAATGTTAATCTGTTGTAAAAAATGAATTGCTTTTAGTTTAATAAGAATGAGAGTTAATTTTCAGCAAACACAAAGTGCTTGTATTTGTTTCATTCAAATAGGAACTAAACGAATTATATGAAAAATATAAACTGATCGTATGTTTAACTACCAGTAATGGTATTTATGTCAAGCATTAGTATTGTGACAGAGTCTGATGCCATCCGTTTCACTGTCCTAATGCAGTCTGTCTGTCTGTCCTTCATCATGCAGGAAGTGAGGCAGTGGAAATGGAAACCCAGGTCAGTCTGAAAGCAACACAAGTCTCGTCTGACGAGGGCAGTAAAGGAGACGCAGCATCGGTGGATCAGGCCGCCTTCAGCGATGGAGAGAACGCCTCGCCGTCTCAGGTCTCAGCTGTCAGTAATGGAGATGACAGCGATGAAGGGAAGGAGATGGTGGAAGTGAAAATCATTTGGAACAAGAACAAATATGATCTTAAAATCCCTTTAGATGGAACTGGAGCCAAACTGAAAGAGCGAATTCACACACTCACAGGTAAGGACTGTCTTTAATTACTAAAAAAACTTTCAGAATATAATGTCACGTGTTAATCATTAATCAGAATAAACAGGGAAGATGAATGAATGAATATCTGATATAATAAAAAGCAATTTGACTCCTCATTGAAATTAACTGTCGGCTACATGGCAGAATGCAATTTATACATTGTGACTTAATAAATGTTTGGCATAGTTTCCAACTGTGCTCAAGCACAGCTTGAAGGTGGAGAGACGTTTGTTTCTGCATGCTGTGTCTTCAAATCTGTTCCAGTATATCAGTGTCCCTGTGCACTAAATGCCTGAGCTTCAGTAAAAAGGCTGGAGTAAAATATTAAGCGTATTGTCCTGTACTGTAACGTGTACGCAATGGTAAAGTTTGTCAATTCTTTCCTGTAGGTCTTCCACCCGCTATGCAGAAGGTGATGTACAAAGGTCTGCTACCAGAGGACAAAACACTGCGGGAAATTAAAGTAACAAATGGTGCAAAAATCATGGTGGTCGGGTCAACAATAAATGATGTACTGGCTGTAAATACACCAAAGGAAGTAATTCAGCAAGAAGTCAAAGCTGAGGAAAACAAAAAAGAGCCGTTGTGCAGACAAAAGGTGGGAGTCCTTATATACGAAAAGCAAGTATATTCGTTTTATCCTTTCCCACAATCACACACAACAAAGTTATGAGTGAACTAAAGTAAATATATTAATTATCGAAATAAGAAGTAGCTTTAAACATTTTATTAAGATAATTACTTTTCAAATGTTTTCCCTGTCTAGCAACATAGAAAAGTGTTGGATAAAGGAAAACCTGAGGATGTTATGCCTTCAATAAAAGGAGCAAAGGTAATAAATGGTTTATAGTCTGAACAACAATTATCTACTACTGTACTGTACTATACTATACTGTACTGTACTACTAACAATAGTTTATCTATCAAATATTTGAAGGTGTGAATTTGAGGTTATAGATCTTTATTGTGTCTTGTGTTAAAATTGGGTTTGTCGTTGATTTGTATAGGAGCGATTACCAACAGTGCCTTTATCAGGAATGTACAACAAATCCGGTGGAAAAGTACGGCTCACTTTTAAACTGGAACAGGATCAGCTGTGGATAGGAACAAAGGGTGACGACTCCCTTTTTTCTACTTCCTCTTTTCATATAATAACAACAATAATAATACGAATAATAAGCTTCTCTTTGCCTTCCAGAAAGAACAGAAAAAATTCCAATGGGATCCATCAAAAATGTTGTGACTGAGCCAATTGAAGGTCATGAGGACTATCATATGATGGTATGTTTGATATTCTTTATAGGCTTTTGATTTTTTTTTCCAGAAAATCACAATGTTCAGAATACCCACATTTCCTATATCTGCCTCTGTAAATATCAAAAGCTACGGTATAATTTTCACATCAAACTTCATAAAGACCAAAATGTTTTCATGTGCCAAATAAGTTGGCTTGCATATTTAATAAACTGCTGCCTTAAGAATAATTTCACAGAATGGTCATTAATGAGCAACAGTTCTCTAAGCAAAATTCTACCAGACTGGTTTAAGTTATTGGGCTACAGTAACTAAAAGTACAACAACCTACAGTCAAAAGTTTAATTGCCATTTCAACCCTATATTACAGTTCAGTATATACAGTGAAATAAAAAAAATAACGTTTCTCCGGGTCCATGGTGCTACATACAAGACAAAATAAGTACAGACACAGTCCAAGTGTAGGACATAAAGTGACAACAACAACAAGAATACAAAGACAGAAACATGACTAATAGAACATTAACTGACAATAAAAAGCGGAGATGAATTTCAGTGGTAAATATAATAGTCTGCATCCAACAGTCCCAAACTCCACTGATTATGAGCAACACGTTCCGTGTTGTTAGCGTAATGGTGTCCGGAACACTGCCATGTCTTTTGTATTTAAAAAAAAAAACGCGAACACAGCAGTCACTAAACTCGTGCAGTGATGGTAGTTAGGTGGAGTCGGATGCAGTCCGGTTTATTCTCCAGGCAGCAGACAATAGCCAGTTTGTTTTAGTTTCTTTCCGCACTTCTGCTTCCTCACGCAGGATTTTCCAGCCTCAATAATGTCTGTCCACATTAATATACATGAAGACCATGATTTGGTGTCACTTTATAAATTAACATGATTGTTGCTAAGCTAGGTGTATACTGTATAATGACTGACATTTCCTGTTATTTAACTGTTTTCGTGTGGTTTTCTAGGCGTTTCAGCTGGGACCGACGGAAGCTTCTCAATACTGGGTTTACTGGGTGGCTTCACAGTATGTTGATGCAATCAAAGACACAGTCCTTGGAAAGTGGCAGTATTTTTAACCTGCCTCCTCTATTGACACTGATGAATTTGGATTTAAAGTAAAACGACCCTAAATGGACTGATTATGATTCGAGGAACTATGATTTTTTTTTTTTATTAAATAGAAAAACTGAAGGAATTCCGGCAGGCAATTTTTTTCCCTTTGGGTTTTAAATGCACTAAATGGTATAATCCCCCTTTTTCCCCCTTCAACCCGTCTTACCTATTTTTTAAGCAATCCCAAGGATAAACAAAGAATTGTACAGAACTTACAATTACATGTGAAAGAAATAAAATATTATTTAAGGAAAATGATTAACAGACCAGGAAGATTTTTATCTTTTACATTTTGTTGGTTTTTCAAGATACAGTTTAATCCAGTCCGAGTCCAGAACAATTGTACTGAGAGGGAGACTTTATCGACATCACTGTTTAAAGATAATACTTGCAGTAGTACAACATGATAAATATATAATAATTACATTTCTCTAAAATGAAAGAATGAAAGCCCCATTAAATACGGTGAATAGTGTAAGCCCTTTGCTATTTAAGAATTTTAAAGTGAGGTACAGTGTATGTACTGGAGCTTAAAAATACATCTTTATAAGGTATTTATAAGCTTTTACATAGCACTTGCCTCAGAACAAGGAGGTCCCTGGTTTGTGGGTGTTGTATTTCTGTATGGAGTTTGCATGTTCTCCTGCATGTGCTGGTGTGGGTTTATACCGGGGTCTCCGGTTTCCTTCCACAGTTTATCAGACAAAACATTTGTTAGGTGAACGAGTGTGAAGTATGAGGGTGTAATCGCCATTAATAAATAAATTTAAGTAATAAAAAAAACTATTTGGTATTGAATATGAAAATAAGTGCAGCTAAATATATTTTTAAGATGGACCATGGGGGACATGATGGCTGCAGGTGGTTGTAAATGACCACACAATCTAATAAAACTCCAGATTTCTCCTCTCACCTTAGTGATGTTTCCCATCTGCATAACAATGTGTAAACCCTTTAACCAGCTCATTCTGCATGGGAACCATTTACATTTCTGACAGACTCCCTGATCCAGAGTGACTCACATTTATTGTTTTTACATTTATTTGTTACTCGTTTATTTAGCCAGTTACAATGGGTTAGAGACCCAGAGCAGTCGCAGCTTGGTTGTGCTGGAAATTGACCCCTACCATGACCCCCTGATCATCAGTCCAACACCTTACTTAACCATTTCTCTGTTACCATACAGTTCAAAGCAAAGTGGCTTGTTATAATTAGACACCAAAGGTTCTTCCATTGTTCAGCATCCTGTACAGCACACTGTTTTTAAATACCCTTTCCTGTGTTTTTATGACGCTAAGCTGAAACTGTTCTGCTCTAACATGGGATGTTAAAAAAAAAAAGTTAAACCGGTAATCGAACATGTATCGCTGAAAAATAACAACTTGTATTCAACCCAATTTAATGTCCTGTTATTTCATCGGAAACAGCAAAACATTTCCTTAGCTCTTGTCTCCGGATTGTATTATACAGTTCAGCTGAAACCTGAGCAATCTTAGCTATGGTACTAACCGGTAATATTTATTTAGCATTTTACTGTACAACATGAATATCCTCATTAAAGTATTGCATTGAAACAAAGATGCATTGTGGGCAAGACAGTGCTGACTATGGTCAATTTGTGTTCTAACCCTAACCATATTGTTTTAGACTGTTAACGATTAAAAAAACCTCCATGAATATCTGCATGATGCATTTCTGTCCAATTCTGGGTCATAATTAACCCATTTTTAACCCAAGTTTTATATTAGAAACATTATTTTATTTTTATGTTATTGATTGAAATAAACATGATGCAACCCAGATTCAGGTGATCACTTTTACATTTCTCGTTCTGTAAAGTTGAAAGGAAAGACAGTAAGGGACCAATGAATAGAGCAATAAAAAAAAAAATTCGCATCAACTTTTTATTGTGAAATTCTTAAACAGAAATAAAAACAAGCAACAGACTGATATGACTAGGAAATTGCAATAAATACCACCAAGCAATAGTCTGAGTTGTGTTCTGCAGAGTTTTGCTCAGACCCTGATCAAACACACCTGAATCAACTAATCAAGATCTTGCTAGATTTACTTGAAACTTACAGGTAGGTACTGAATGTTGAGGCAAGTAGTAAAAAACATTTACTACTTTACAATGTAATAATACTTAGACAAATAGACATTAGTTGGTTAGGCTGGTAGACCGCTGCTCAGATGATCGAAAGTGTAGATCTGCTACTGATAAACCTCAGTGAATGATGCTGAACTTCCATCCCAGTATGAGACATGTAAAGAAACAACAGTGTAGTAATGTAAATGGGGTCAATCTTTTATTTAAGAAGGAAGAGCCTAGGGTGACGTAAGAGTGGAAGAAGTTGCGCACAGGTGGACTATATTTTGTGCAGGAGAGGTAACCTGAAAGAGATTGGGGACTGTATGGTGGTGGCGGCAGGGGATAGTGTAGCTAAACAGCATCGGACGGTTGTCTGTAGGATGGCTTTAGATGTTAGGACAAAAAAAAGATTAAGATGGTGGAAGCTGAAGGAGGAAAACTGTAGTATGAGATTCAGGCAGGAGACAGGGGCTCACTGGTGGTGAAGAGTTGTTGAATGATTTGGCAATGACTGCCAAAGTGATGAGAGACAGCTAGTAACATACTTGGTGTGACATCTGGAAAGGAAGACAATGAGATGTGGTAGTGGAATGAGGAAGTGCAGGAAAGTATAAGGAGAAAGAGGTTGGCGAAACAGAATTGGGATCAGCAGAGAGATGAGAAAAGTAGGCAGGAGTATAAGGAGAT
>JAOTRA010000022.1:5697408-5724877 GCA_026260255.1 Pseudolaguvia tuberculata
GTGTGTGTGTGTGTGTGTGTGTGTGTGTGTGTGTGTGTGTGTGTGTGTGTGTGTGTGTGTGTGTGTGTGTATTTGAGCGTCTAGGAAAGAGAATGGTTCAAACATTTCCCATATAGTCTATATTTGTGTGTGTATCAAACCTAGACCTTTGTCAACGTGTGTGTGTGTGTGTCCCGTCTGTCCATGTCTTGCCACACTTTTAAATATTTTAAACCATGTGATGATCTTGGTATTAAATCATTTGCTGTCATCACAGACCTTTTGCTCCAACTAAACGAAACAAGATCTGAAGCTAAAAGTTGTGAGCTTTGCAGAAGTGCAACTCCTACAAGGACCTGGAACAGATCTATGAACTAATGGCAGCTTGAGGAGAAAAAAATAACAACCAAAAACCAACTCAACCTTCAGCCCACGTAACTGTTCAAGATCTAATTTGTATAAAGAGAAAAAATAGCTTTTAAAGTGCTCCTAATACACTGCTTTTCTAACTTTCCAAAAGACGGCATTTCTTTAATGTCTAGTATTCTTTGTAGAGCTGTCTAAAAAAATATTGATTTACCTAACTATAGCTATATAAAGCCCAACAAAATGTAAAAGCGTTAACATGAACAGGAAAGGAGAATGTATGTGCTTGACAGATGAGAATGTGGAATAGCTGAATTGAAGTGGAACACAGCAAGTCGTTTTTACCTATTTTTCAATATATTGTGATGTATCGAGACTCGTATATCGTATCCTGAGGCCCTAGTAATTTACTATTTTCCCTGTAATATTACCTGTTTTTCTTAGTTCTGGTCATGGAGGGATAAATGAAGGCTTGGTAACCTAATGGGCTACAAAAATGTATTCCTGCCATGCCCAAATTGGATGAAAAATTAGTATTCATTTTGTAATTTGATTATTTTACACAACGATTATTCATAGTTTTAGTTGAAGTTTAGTCTCCATATTGTATATTAATAATAGTCTTTCCTTGTTCGGGCTAGTCAATATAATTTTGGACTTTTACATTATTAATTGTGCCATATGTAATAAGACAATGTTTATTATTCATGCATGTGCTTATCTTTGTGCTAAATTGTTACTGAACCTTAATTTTTCTTAATGTCCATTTACACGGTTCGGCCTCTATCTGAGATTGTAGCCTGAGCTGGATCAAGAGGATGGGTTAACGTTGTGGTTTAAATCTCTCAGGGCTTCATATACAGAATGCGACTGAATGCTCTGCGGACACCGCTTCCTTTATATCAGCATTGCGTAGTTTTTGGAAAGTGGTTCTGATGGGACAATATCATGCTTTTTTAAATATCTTCTGTGGCCTCTAAACACCAAACGTTTATAATTGGTTAGTTATTTGAAGTTTTCAGATCAATTATTTAATTTTGCCGTCAATACAAATGAAATGTGTATTTTTGAATCCACCAACAGCGTTTATGTGCTGCTGAATGTTGCAACATTTTTGTGCCTTTTGTTATATTTGTTATATGTAAGAATCTTCATGCAGCCCAATGACTGAAATAAGAAATAAAGCATAACATTTCCAACCATGGGCAAATCCATACATAAGATGGTTTCATGGTGTTCATATTGAGAATTGAAAGGAATGTGCAGAGACATTTGAGATTATGATTTTCTTCTTTAGTCAGAACTCCCCAGTTTGTTTAATGTCAGTCTGCAAGATTTCACAAATCATCATACAAGTTTGACTTGGAAACATGACAAACAAGAATTTTTCCTCTTTTCTGACCTCTTCCAGAAAACCTAGAGCACATACTAGATGTAAAAGAAAATTACTCTAATTAAATATTAGAATATTTCCACGTGCAGTATTTTTGCTTTTGGCATTTTGCCGTGCTGCTTTGCTGGAGATCCTTCCCCCAAGCAACCAAAGATGATTACTCTGCTCCTAGCAAAAATGTTCATCAGAGATCTGGTTCATTTCAGTTTTGTTGTGGGAGAAGGATTTAAGTAAGTCGTGCAGTTTCTTGAGCCAGATTATGGCCAGAAAACCAGAACAGTGAGGAGAGCTGCAAAAGCTCTTGGATGAAGCACCATGTTTTAAGGTGTTAACTTGGTAACTGGAAGATCTGGGATTGAGTCCCTGAACCACCAAGTTAACACTGCTGGGCCCTTTTTCAAGGCCCTTAACCACATATTTCTCATTTGTATTAAAGATAAATGTAAGTCACTTTTCAGTAGGATGTCTGCCGGATGTTCTGAATAGGGATATAAAAAGATTTATGTATTAGTTGCGTAAATAACCCAATAATCTCGTTCCATAATAATGAAAAAATGTTAAAATATGTTCTATGGAAAATGTCTTTTGATAAAGTTAACTTAGGAATTTGTCAATGTAATATTTGTGTAAAATACTCATTCCTTTATTTACACCACTTTATTCTGAATGTATAAATGAATTTTCTTTTAGGATGGCCATGTTGTCAGTAATGGTTTTGGATGCTACAATTGAAAATACAGTTAATTCTGTTTTATAAATGACGTAAATGAACGTTATAGTTTAAGTGGAGTAGCAGGATGTAGCATTAGCATGTGCTGTCCTATTCTGCAAACCTGAGGCTCTTGAATTGTCTCACATTTTCTTTCTTTAGTTGTAAACTTCAGAAAAAATAAGATATAGTTCTAATCAGATAACACTTTATCTGTATTATAATTATTAAAAAAATGCAAAACTGCAAGCCCACTGGGAGTCATGTGACAAAATCTGGCCTATTGAATGCTTCCTCTTTACCATTTTCTGCTGTGAAAGCACAGCAGAAAAATGGAGGAGCAGCTCATCATCCTTTTTTAATTGTCTTATTGTGTAAATAAATGTTTATAGCAGAATTTCAGTAGTTTATCTGTATTGGTTTAGTTTTATTTTCCTTGTTTTACTGACATGAACAGCTACCATTTGTTTAGTAGCGCGTATGGCCCCAGGAGCGCCAAGCATCGAGCCCTTTGAAAAGTAGGAGAAAAAAAACACATTGCTGTGGTATTGCGACTCTGACGTTTGGCTCATTAAAGAAAGAAACACACCACTCAAAACACACAGCATGTCACAGTGCTTTTCCTGAGATCCAGGTGAAATTAGCACTTTAGGAAGATGGATATCTCTGTCAAATGATGCATCAAATAAACTCCATGTTTCGTTTCTTTTGCTTTTTTTTTTTCCAAAATAAAGACTAAATGTAATCATTTAACAGAACCATACTATGGTATACCGTACAGTTCCAATCAACAGCTCAATACCATTCTCTGTAACTGGAATCTCTAAGTCAGGAGTGAAAAACCCGTGGATCGCTAGGCACAAGTGGCTGTTTGCCTGCTTTCATGCGGTTCTTACGCTCATATCGAAGTTTTTTGTAATGCGTGCATTCGCTTCTCTTGAGTTCAATACAGTATTTTTTGTCAAATGTGCATATTTGAGTGAGATAAAAATATCGCAAAGGTTACTAGTACAGGCCAAATCATTTAAGTAAACAAGTGTCAGTTTAGCTCTCAAAATGGCAAGAACAAAACGTACAGCAAAACGAAAATATGAAAATGAACACAGGACGTTTGTAACAGAGTGCGAGAGTTTATATTTTTGTTGTTGAACGTTAATGACCTTATATGTCAGGCGTCATTAGCACATTTCGAAGCTTTGAATCTTCAGCGCTACTTCAGCTCACACCATACTAACATAGACCAGGAATATTCAAAAGGGACTGAACTTCGCAAGCACAAGTTGGTCACTTTAAAAAGTAAGACAGAAAAGCAGATTTTTTTCAGATACAGGCCGTGACGCTCGCATCGTATCACCGAGCTTGTAACATTGCACCGGCCAAAAAGCCATATAATGGAGGGGAATTTATTAAAAAATGCCACAGTGACGACGTTGAAATCTTGTATCCTGAAAATGAAACGCTTGGTGTCAGACTGTCCCACCACACTGTTGAACACAGAATATTAGACATTAACACTGCTATAGAATGTTTCACTCAAGAATGTGAGTATTTTAGTGTCGCATTGGATGAAAGTTGTGACATACAAGACAAACCAAAGTTGCCAATATTTACATGGTCTGTTTCAAACGATTGTGTGTTCAAGGAAGAACTTGATATTGTGCCATTAAAAGATGTGAAATGGTCGACTGTATCACAGTTTAGAACAAGTCTATGAATCTAGTGAAAGTTTAATTTTAAGTTTTTTGATTGTTAATATCACAAACAAATTTAAGTCATTTAGGTGCAATAAACACTTTTATTAGAGGTACGGCACAGGTAGGATGTTTTGGAGACAAGGTGAGACAGGCTAGGTTGAGATGGTTTGGACATGTGCAGTATATTGGTAGGAGAATGCTGAGGATGGAGGTGCTGTGCAGGAGGAAAAGAGAAAGACCAAAGAGGAGGTTTATGGATGTGGTGAAGGAAGATATGAATGTTAGTTGGGGTGAAAGAGGCAGATGTTGAGGACAGGGTAATGTGGAGAGAAGCGATCCGCTGTGAAGACCACTAACAGGAGCAGCCTAAAGGAGGAGGAGGAGGAGGAGAAGAAGAAGAAGGTGCAATAATCACTTTTGTAGCTTTAACAAAGATCAATTGTAGTTTCTTTATCAATTTCGGTATCTGAAACTACAAAAATATAAAACACAGTTTACGACAGTTACATCTTTTCTGTTGTATTTATCTTTCTCAAAACACTTTCTCATTCACCTATCATTCTAAAAAAAGTCATCTGGATGTTTTTTATTTCAGTTGATCTCACAGAAAAGTGAGTAGGTAGTGGTGCAGTGGTTATGCTCTTAGACTGCTAACTAGAATATCAGGGTTCGATTTGAAGAACTTAGTTGACACTGTTGGGCCCCTAAGACGTCGAAACCCTAATTACTTAGATGTAGAAAGAAGATGAGGGTGTCTGGCAAAGTGCTGTAAATGTAAAAATTATTTTTCCTTTCATTTACCAGACATGTCATAACCACGTTTGTTAAAGATTGTTAATGTAATAAAATTTTAAAGGTGTGGAAATGAGGCTTTAAATCACACATTAATACCAGTGCACCGGGCTTCTCTTCAGAAATCACAAGTTTATGGTTTGAGATGGTGGTTCATGCAAAACCTTAGGCTTCGGTTTGTTGGTACAATTTTTTTGCTTCAATAAACCTGTTGACAAATGGGATGAGTGTGAGCGAGTGAATGTTTGTATATGATAATAGACATGCAAATATTTTCCTATCGTTTCTCCTGGTGCCTTCAGACACTGAAGATTTTCAGCATGCTTTCCAGGGAGGCCTCCTTAAATTATTTCCAAATGAGACCCTGATTGATTTGATTTTCTACCTGAAACTGAGTGTTTATATGGACAGTGTGTGTGGATTTTATGAGCTGCTGTTTTGTGAGGAATCTAACATACTGGCAAGCAGCTTGATATTGCTGAAGGCAGGATGGCATCTCTCCACAGGGCCTGTGAATATTGACATGCCTGCTGCTGGGATCATTAGAATGCTGTGGATGACGCTGGGAGCCGGGAATAATCACCGGAGGCTGCAGTAAACTCTGCTTCTGCTCCCCTCCCCGACTCTCTCTTTCACCCAAGTCCTGGGCTCATCACAAATTCCTTCAATGTAATATCTAGCGTACACATGGTATGTGGAAATTCCCCTATGGTACGTCCCTATGGTAAAACATGGTATGTCCCATGGCAGTTGACTCTAATAGTCGTTTGATTGACTATTGCAGTTAGTTAACTATAGTGGGAACAACTATTATTCTTCCTCACATACCATCATCTCTTACATCTGTAAGTTGTTAATCTTGACCAAACATTACAGATAGGCTTATAGTAAATATTTGCATTAATAAGCGCCTTAATTTTAGCCATGCCAAGCTAAAATTCAGTAAAACTGTAAAGAGGGCAATGTCTCAGAGACCAACAATTCTATTAACTTCACCAATATATACAAATAGAATAAAAACATAATTGAAGAAAACAAAACCAACTGATTTTATTATGCACTATTTTAGAAAAAAATAAATTTTGTAATATTACGGTGGAACATTAGACAAATTTTGTCCATGTCCATACAACAATAAGGAGAAGAGTACATTTGTTTATTTTGTAAAATAATTTAGAGGGGAGAGTCTTCTCATAATATAACAAAACTCTGATGAATTATACCAGATACACACACTGTGAGATCAGCATGAAGCAGATTCATAAAACTGAAAGATGATAAAAGCAGATAAAGCCCACTTAGGCTTTTTGAACCTTGTGTTAAAATCTCATAAATTAAGATTATGCTTATGTGATCCTATTTTGATCCCATTTTATTTGTAATAATTTGAATGATGTGGAATTTATGGAGTTGCAATTGAACCAATTCGGCTCTGAAGGTTAAATCTCGCTGCTTTGTCTAGTTCAGTGTAAGTGTTTAGGAATCTTAAATGTAAGAATTATTTTGCCAGGAGGTTATGTACGCATTGGCCCATGCTGTGTAAAAAACACAGAACCCTCATATTGTCTTTGTCAACTATGGAACTGTTTGTAATGCATGGTAGGTTTCTATGTTAGCCAAATCTGGGTTTTATGTAGATACAAATAAAACCATATTTAACACATTTTAACAATGGCCTATTTTTATACAGAATATTATAAGTGTAAATATTTGGTTCTAAACAAACATCTTGCCAGATCTCATGTCGGAGATTTCTGCATTTCTCTCGGCTACGACTGAGTATTTTTGTCACTACATTAGAATGCGTAGCGGGTTTTGTGGCTTTAATGATCTGCTTTTGTTTTTAATGTCTCTTTTTATATGCTGTAACATCTGCAAACAATTCGGAAATTTTCCTTTTTTGCTTCGTGTCACTAGCAGTATTTGCAGGTGGTGTTATAGCAGCACACTCCTACCCTGCTTACAGCTTTTTGTTCTGTGCATGTCACTTCGAAATTAAAATACACTATTACAGATGTCCGGGTTTCATTTGGTGAGATGATCTATCTTACTGGGAATACTGCATAATCCCACTTCACCGCCGTTCACTATGTTTTTTAATGGTGGAGGTTATACACATGGTCAGCATGCTGGTTGGCCGGATGAAGCGGTGTGCACGCAATTGGCTAGTATGACTGTGGCTCAAAGTGGCAGTCATACATTTGCTCTGGCACGTTTTATATAGCATTCACATTGCAGCCATTTGCATTTAGCTAATTGCAGCATTTCAATTTTTACTTTCGATGGTTGAGCCCTACTCTCCAGTGTGTAATCATGTATCTCTATCACATTATAAATGTTCACATGAGGATTATAATGACTTGCAGGACTATGAAGTGGTGCTCAACTGATCCAGAACATCACTGATGTATATCGTATAAGATCGGTAAGGGAGAAGACCATTGTTTCTAGTAAAAAATAAGAAAAGGAAAAACTATTCGACAGCATTTTAAGGAAGAATGAACCATTGCTGACTGTCTGTGGAGGAGGCTGGCATGTAAGAGCAATGTCAAAAAAATGTTTCCTGCTTTTCTGTTCATGCCCAGATTCAGGGACAATATGAATAGACACTGGAAAGCAAATGCATCGAAGAAGACGACAGCAGCTCAAATAGAAGCACAGGAAGTGTTGTGTTCAATTTGGGTGACAATTCAGACCTTTCTGATGAAGAGCAATAAATATTGATCATTTTGCAATTCCTGAATTTGCAGATATAAAAACCAATCATTTCATTGGTCATGTGGTAAAAACTGAAGCTTGATTCCTTAAAAGAGGCTGCACAGTTTATGGATATGATCAGATGCCAGCGTTTACTTAAAAAATGAGGCTGTTCTTCTGAAAGAGGATATTGTGAAGAAACTGCCACAATTGATCTCTAAGAGGAACAACAGAGAAAGAGTATCGGCTGACATTCCCTTGAGACTAGAACACCGAAAAGCAAAAACAAAGGCGGTCATTAAAAATTAATCTTCTTTTGTTCTAAAGGCCGAACAGACTACAAATCGGTTGCGGCTTTGTGTCTTGTTTGATCTTGACATGCCTTTGCACTCTTTGGCTTGTTCTCGGTTCAAATTAGCTAAAGAACTTATACTGAGCATATGAGGCTCATTAGCTAGGTGTTGTGTAATATTTATTTACATCTGTGTAATGGATGATTTCCAATAAGGTTGAATAAACATGAAACTGACCATTTGCAGTATTTTGCAGATCCCCTTCTCTAGGGTGACTTGGATTAATTTCTTTTATATAACTGAGAAAAATGGCAGCTTAGAGACCAAGACCTGATTTTCTAATTAGCAGTCAAACGCTTTAACTACTGCGCTACCACGTCCCCTTATATGGATGCTACATATATTCTAGACTCTTGTTTGAGAATCTGGATTTTATTGGATGATGCATGTTTGCTTACTGAGTGATCATTGGGTTGTATAGCGTTCATGGTCCTTTTGATAGTATAATGGATTCGAATTCTCAGGCATATGTTAGAATAGATTTAAACTTGATTGGTTCATTTTAAACACAGCCAAACTCTCACTAAATACAGGGCCTGTTTACATCTGCAACCAGGTTGTCTCTGTTTTTCTATAAAGGCATTTCTGAAACCTCAAAATTTCACATCAGTAATTCAAATGAATGCTTGTTGCGTCGCTGAATCTTTGAATAAGTTTGTCAGGTTGCTTATGCACCTTCCCATATTTATTGCTATATCTATTTGTCTCTGTCTGTTTATCTGCCTTTCTGCCCGCCTCTCTGTCTGCTTATCCATCTGCTTATTAGTCTGTCAACATGTCTGTCTGCCTGTATATATGGCACCGGCAGTGTTTGAATGGAAGATTGTATTTGAAAGCCCAATTAAAATAAAACCACTCCATGCAAACACCTCAACCCAGTTCATATCTCGGTCTTGTTGATTGAGGTGGTATAAATCTTTTCACAACCCGATTGAACAAAAAATTCCTTCATGAAACAATACACTGCCTATAATTAATGCAATTAAGTGATTCAGCTCACCTACAGGATTAAACACATGTTTAAACAAATGATTTTTATAATGACAGATGAGTCGTATACATGTCACCGAATTATTCAGACCGAAAGCATGTAAACACCCCGATCAGAATAAATAATGTCTCATGAACAGTCAACCGGAATATTTTTACTCCAATGAGCCCAGTCAGAATGACTAATAATGGGAGTTGTGGCAGCATTAATTAAATTATTCATAAACATTTCAAACTTTTTGCTAGCACCTGTAATTGCTGTGTGCATGTAAAATGGTAACCTTTTCCAACAGCTAAACATTGTTTCTGTACCATCTTTCAGACACTCGACATGGCGAGAGCCGTTCAACCCATACTACGTCAACACCGGGTACGCGCTGGCACCAGCCACCAGTGCCAATGACAGCGAGCAGCAGAGCATGTCCAGTGATGCAGACACCCTCTCCCTAACAGACAGCAGTGTGTAAGTACCCACAGATACACACACACACACGGAGCGGCATCCTCACAGCACATAAGCTTTTATCTCTGTACTGCAGCTGCTCAGCTCGTATGCCTTTCCCCCCCACAAGAATCGTAATACCCCCTCATCACTGTTATGTGGGGTGTTTGAAGCTGTGGTTGATCTGAGAGCAGGGTCTCTGGCGCGTCTGTGGGTCCAGGTTTCCTCTGAGGTGGCACCCGTCTGTTCATTACTCACCCTAGCAAAAAGCCTCAAAATGTCATTACTTATGCTAATTACAGAGCTTTACAATGGTACAGAGCTGCAACTGGTCTCCTCTAGTCTGTAATTTGACTTAAGAAGGCATTGCTTTTTTTCTTAATTAACTTCTCTTAAAGGTTCTGTTCTTTTAGATTGTATGACTATTTGAAAACGACTCATATTGATACACCCAATTTGTTATTTATTGAACCAATAACCGATCAGCTACTTTTCTGTATCCCACTGCCTTCGCCATTTTTTTAATGGCCCTACTCCAAAACATATGTTATCATTTAGCGCTCCTGATTCTATTATGGAATGCTGGAAGTATGTTTCCATTTAGGAAGGTAAACGAGGACACGGACATGCAGCCGAAGCAACTGATAAACCCGGAGAATGTGATAAGTTCAGCAATAGTGTCGCAGAGCCATGTTCAGAATTAACATGCAAGATGGAAACGTGTCTGAAGTGGGTTAGATTAGCAGTAGAGGTGTGCTAGTACCATTGGGGTGGGGGGGGGGGTGTTCTGGGGCTCGCAGAGCATCCATTTAGCTTAAGGACTGCCAGGCTGCCGCTTACACACATTCACCACAGTGCTGCTGAATTTGACTGCCTGCTGAATTTGAATGTGCTGCTAGTATGATGTGTGTGACACACACTTTGCTTCTCTGTTTTGTATTCGACTGTGTGAGGCTAGACTGACACATGCTGCTGCTGTATATTACACATGTTTATTCATTAGCTAATAATTCCACATGTTTTTGGTGTACCCTACTGCATACCTGTGCCAAGATAACAATATGTTGCTTATTATTATTTCATGAATTAATTTAGAATCCATATTTGTCTCCCCTTAGAGATGGAGTCCCTCCTTATAGATACCGTAAACAGTCTCGACGTGAGATGCACGAAAGTGCCAAAGCTAATGGGCGAGTGCCACTACCTCATATTCCTGTAAGTACCCTCTAAACGTGATCCTGTTATTGCTTTTTTTATTTTTTTTCTTCTTTTTTCCCATGCACAAGCACCTTTTCCCTTTCTTTTTATTTCTGTCTCTGTCGATCAACCACTGTATTTTTTTTTCCTTTTGACATTCTTTCTATCGCCTTTCTGCCTCCCCTGAAATGAATGTGCATTCTTAAGATGCACAGCGTTGTCTATGAGAGGCTTTGATCATGTGCTAGTGAAAAGATGGTGAAGAGGGAGAGACAGAATGTGTGTATGCGAGCGAGAGTGCTGTCTGAATCATACTTTCAGACGGGCTTCCCTGCTGCACTGCTGCACCCTAATTGGAGCCTCGGAGACGGAGCTAACCCTGCTTTTCCTCCCGTAGGGAAGCGTTCGCTCACTGTGTTAAAAAAACAAAACAAAAGAACAACAGGACGTTTGCAGGGCATCTCGCATTTTAACCAAACTTGTAAATCTGTTGTAAGGTTGTAGTTAATAAACAATGAGCTCTGGTACCACGTTGTTCTGTTGTTAGCTTTAAGTATCTGTCAGTAACGGATAAATAATACAATGCTGTTATACATAAAAATATTCATGCACATCTTAGTTTAGTTTGATTTTTTTTCCAAAGGAACTGCACATTTCCAGACTTCCAAAAAGTTTTTTGAACATCCTATTCAAGATGTTGTTCTCACTTTGAGGATGCCTATGGTTCAGTACAGGTTCTAGTGTATTCCAAAGGGGGTCAGCTTCTACTGAGTTTTTCTACTCCAAATCAACCAGAACACAGCATGGAGATCATGTTAAACAATTAAGTATAGTAAATAAACAAAAGTAGAAAAATTTGGGAAGTGGTAGCCTAGTGGTTAAGGTGTTGGACTAATACCAAAAAGAACGGAGTTTGATTCCCACTTCTTCCAAAAGCAACCACTGTGGGCCCTTGAACAAGACCCTTAACCCACAATTGCTCAGTTGTAATAAAGAGACCAAAAGTAAGTCGCTCTGGAAAAGAGCATCTGCCAAGTGCTGTAAATGTATGTAATGTATTAAAGTTCCATAAGTAAACAGAGCATAAACAGTTGAAAGCTGTCCATTTGGTGCAATGAAAATCAAAGACAACAAAACAAACATGATGTTTTGATATCAGACACTAATGTCAAGTCCAGTTAATAGTAGTGGGTTCAGTAGTGGTAAGATTAGGACTTTCCATGGAACAGTATGTGATAACGGAGTTCAGGGGTTTTGTGCTCAGGCTCATTGTCATGCTGGAACAGTTTTGGGGTCTCTTAGTTCTAGTGAACAAATAATATAATGCTGCAATATTACAACAGTTTGGAGGGGAACCATATAAGGATGCGAGGTTCAGGTCACCACAAACATTTTGGCAGTATAGTGTATAAATGCGTCTGTACTACAGATTTCTTTATCATTGGATTTTTTATTCCTCCAGGTTTTGACATTGATTTGTTTTCTGTTTATTTATTAACCATATATATGTGTGTGTGTTTCCTCTAGTCCGTAATTTGACTTACTTTTTTTTCTTAATTAAATTCTTATATATACGTGTGTGTGTGTGTGTGTGTGTGTGTGTGTATCTATCATGTTTTAATCCATGTAGAATATTAATGTGTGCAGCTGTTAATTATTATAAACATGTTGAATCTCTTTCATCAAACTTCATGAAATTATATTTTTCAAAGCAGAGAGAAATCCTTTCTCCAGTTCTGTAATTATGTATGTTAAGAGTTGTGCAAAAGTACTTTACATTGGAAATGTCAACTTGTCTGTGAGGCACCAGATTCAGTGGAGTTTAGTACCAAACCCTGCATCAATGAAGCTCAGTCTGTGGCTAAGGGTTTGACTGGTATTGCTGATCACTGGGGATGTAGCCATACAGGACAGAAACAAGACTGACCTGTCTAAAGTGAGTCAAGACTTGGAACAGAAGGATAATGTAAAGAATCCTAATCAGAATTGTCCTTAAAAGTTTCCTGTGAGGTCTATGAAAAGGTGCTGCACAAAATTTAGGAATGAGAATGATGAAAAATTTTGGATTTTCTTTTTTACCTCTGTGTGGACACACAATGAGCGCAAACACATACTTACACATACACGTCCCTTTACTAATTGCCATCATTCTGAATGGATGAATCTAGTTAGCCCCTACCGGGGCTTGCACGGTTTAGGCCTCGGGCAGCTCTTTGAACAGAGACTGTTTAGTTTTTGTTTCCCTGAAATAAATTTAAGTAACCTTGATAAAATACTTTACTTTTTAGTGTAGAAGATTAAAAAGGTGACAACACAATCCTCACAAAAAGAGGGCCCGGTTTCGATTCCCAGGCTGAGAATCTTTCTGTGCTGAGATTTATGTGCTCCCCTCACTTGCATGGGTTTCCTCCAGGTACTCTGGTTTCCTCCCACAGTAAAAAAACATGCACATTAGTTTGATTGGTGATTCTTAATTGCCCATAGGAGTGAATGTGAGTGTGTGAGTGGTTGTTAGTCTATGTATGCCCTGCGATGGCCGGGTGACCTGTGCAGGGGAAAGACTCCAGCAAACCCCCGTGGCAGTGAATTTAGGGAATAAGCTGGTAAGATGATGAATAAATGAATAATCAGTATTATACGTAAGGATGGTAACTACTGACAGGATGATGTCAGAGGAATTATTGTGCAACAGGCCCTAAGTATTGCTGATGAATATTGTAGTTTTTGAGGATGGAACGATAACAGTGGACTTTTTAAGACTATAGTATTTTTGCTTGAAGCTAGACTGACCCCTAAACTACCTTTTGGGTTAAACTGCACCTGACCTTTCCTCATCCAAATTCAGGTGCTGTCACTGATATTACTATTAAGACAACACATTCCCATGGTGGAGGCTTATGGATATTCTTTAGCATCTAGAGGAAAGACTTAACAAAAATGTTAGTTACAGTCCATGTGACCATCTTTAGCCTTATAGAAACACTTTGTGTTGTCTTTGTGACTTTGTTGTCTTGAAGTTTTAACCATGAATATCTTGACATTACATTCCATCACGTACACTGAGTTCCTAAATGATAACATTTTCTGTGAATTTATTTGCCCTTTTGCTGGAATTTGGTTTTTTTCTGAGTATTATGTTAGCATACAGATGATCCTGTTTCTGTCCAGCGCACAAACCGAATACCAAAAGATATCCACGTGGAACCTGAGAAGTTTGCAGCGGAGCTGATTAGCCGGCTGGAAACGGTCCTAAGGGAGCGCGAGGCCCAGGAGAAACTAGAAGAGCGTCTCAAGAGGGTGCGGCTGGTAAGTGCACCTCTAAAATGTGGTTAGGGAATCTTAAATTTTCCCTTGTGTGAGTAATATTTTAAGTGTATGTCCATTTTCTTTTCTTTTTTTCTTTTTTTTTTTTTAAATTTTTTTAAACTGAGCAGGGCTGCGTCATGCAGAGGCTTATTGCTCATCTCTTTGTGCACAGTGTTGAGTTGACTCACCTGTGCATGCTGAGGTGTTTGCTAGTCTGGCTCTGAGTAATGACTTCGTCTGAAGTGAGGCATAGTGTGGAAAAATCCAACACTGCAAAATCGGCTTTTTTTGATCCCACATAAAGCTGAGTGTTAGTCTCCGAGACTGATAATTTGTGTAGGTTGGCTGCCCATAAGTCGGTGGCTGTCTCAGACCAGTAGGTCTGTTATTAAGAGATTGAAGAAGGAATCTCATTGTTTCTTTAATTGATATTCTTACCATTTCCCAACTGAGTGACAACCCACACCACTCCTTGCCCCCAACCAACCCACGCACACGAATCTTGGACTGTTGGGTTTGTTTGTTGTCGTTTGCATGATAAAGAATCATGTGAGAGAAATTGCCCTAAAATTGCAGTAAATATCTTCCTATGAATCTTCCTATGAATCCCAAGAATGTCTCGGTCATTAAATATTTGTTTGGTCACAACTTTTTGACATGCTCTCGAACGCTGTATCCACCTGCAATTGTTGCACACTTTTACTATCCACAAGGGGGAGCTCTGGTACTTGCAGGACCCTACTTTTAACCAGAGTTAGTGGAGCCGTCTTGATTATCAAATTTGGGTGACAATTAAAGGTCAGAAATAATTGAGAACTTTTTACTGTCTGTATTGGGGTTTTGACTTGATTTTGGAAGAAAAAAAAAACCCAACCGAAAGCATTATTTTAATGGCTCCAGTGCCTTACTATCTACTGTAAATATTTTATTATAGATAAGTAGGCTTTAACAAAATCTATATTTTGAATCCTGTCAGTGGTGTTTGTCTGTTTAGCAGCACATTCAACATTAATATTCTTAGTAGTTGCAGTACAAGTTGGTAACTGAGTCAAGCAGGTGATTAGAACGTCAGAAAACCTGAATGCTCCCACTTTCAAATCAAAATGCTCCGCTCGCTCAGAACTTGAAAGTAGGGGGCTGCACGTATTAGTTTCTCAATTATCTCATTTATTTCTTGGACAATTAATCAACATTTAAATCTGATAAACTTGACTGCACTAATGAGCCTTTTTCTGTATGATGCAAGTCATAGTTTGGTGATAGTCGGATCATTTACATTATCATCTTATGGTATATCATCTGGTTTACCTTTAAATGTTAATATCATTAAACATTTTTGTACACTTTATCTTAACATTAGCCTGCTTTTTTTCTACAGGAGGAGGAAGGCGATGACGCAGATGTGTCCACAGCACCATCTCTGGCTAGCCATAGGCTGCCCCCTGCTGTGCATACTCAGCATTACGCGGCACGCTATTCAGACACTACCTACGGGGGGTTAGGGTTGCGCGACGCACACGAGGAGAACCCAGAGAGCATCCTAGACGAACACGTACAGCGTGTCATGAAGACACCTGGCTGCCAGTCACCTAAATCCAGATCACCTGATGGACTTCCTGCCACCAGGATGCCTGGGCATATCGCACCCCTACCGAGCGGTCAGGGAAAGCACCAAGCAAGGCTCGGACCCAAGGGGGAGCCTGGACATGTTTACCATCATAAACATACACATCACACGCACCACACCGAGGGAGAAGGAATGAGACCGTGGAACACTGAGCAGCACCATTATGGCTCCAAAGCACGGAATTACACCGACTGTACCAACTCTATGGAACCCACTGGTTATAGGTAAGATCAGACAACATTTTATGTAACTAACTTTTGTTAGGATAATTCCTACATAATGAAACATTATAACACTACATATTTTAGCAGTAAAAATGCCACGTTGTCGAAGCGACCCTACAAGAAAGGAGAGGATGTGCGGAACATTGAGATGAGAGAAACGGCTCCAGAGGAGATAGACAGAAACCAGAAGATCCTGCAGTGGATGATGGAAGGAGAAAAAGAGGCGCGGTGCTACAAAAAGAGTCCCTACGGGTGAGTTGTTCTGCACAAGACTAGCGTCAAGTTAATGATCGTGAATCATTGAGACTATTAAGCGTTTACACCATATTAGGATTTTATAATACGATGTGTAAAAGCCTAATTAGCTCTTAAAGTGCTCACGGTATTTTATCCTTTTAGTAGGAATAGAGGTGTGTTTTCAGAAACTAGTTAGCTTCACTGTTTGTGGATGAGTCCTGAACGTGTGAGGATCTGTAGACTTTATAGAGGCATTGGTAGTGTGTTAAAAGAATATTCATTTTAATCCATACATCTTGCAGAACAACATGCCTTTCTGCAGTCAAATCAAAATCAGATTAAGCCGGTGTTGAACGTGGGTTATTTTTTATTACATCCGAGTTATACGTCCTGGACAAGACCTGCATACATCATCTATCTATACTGCGATGTGAAAGTTTGTGCTTTTTATGTTACCTGCTGTGCCTTAAAAATTGATGCAAGGGGTGGGGGCAGATACCTAGCTTCAAAGAAAAACCTTCAAAGCTTCCTGGCATTAAGAAGCTTTTCTTTTACTCTGATCCGTTTCTTTAGGAGCCTCTCGGGCTCTAAGAAGGCGCAAGGTCATGAGTCGGGCAGGCCGAGCTCAGTAGAGAGACCAGGGGCTGTGCATCCGTGGGTGAGCGCGCAGCTACGCAACAATGTGCTGCCCTCACACCCCTTCATCCAGGATCCTACTATGCCCCCCAATCCAGCACCCAACCCTCTTACACAGCTAGAAGAGGCCCGCAGACGACTTGAGGAGGAAAAGAAAAAGTCTGGAACACTTCAGACCAAGCAGAGGTGAGCGGTTATTCAGAGATGTCTAATTTTCCCCATTCAAGCCAGGTTATTGTTTCCTCCAATTTTTCTTGTAGTTCAGGGGTTTCAACTGAATATTTACATTTTTAGATAAAGTAATTATAAATTTAGTTACAAATTAATTGTAGACATTTAAACATTTAATAACACATTTGCTTGTTTACTTCAAAACATTTACTATTTAATCTCTGTAGTTTTAATTAGTAGCATTTATTGTTATTACACATATGAACATCCAAGAAATTGTTTACTTTTTATATGGATCTGGTTTCATACATTAACTTGTCAGTTTCTCTAGACATAAAACTTATGAAGATTTACCATTAAGAGTGTCTGTCTGTGTGTAAATCCGAATCAGTAATCCTGAATTCAAGTGTGGTTGAACCTTCCAATAAGTTTCTGTTATTTGTTAATGAAATTAATTTGTCTGTTTTGTAAAACACAAATTATTTTGTAATATTTGAATATTATATAACATTATTTGTTTAATTTTTTTTTAAAGATTTTTTTTTTAATTCTCTTGTCAATTCCCTTATAACACCCCCCCCCACACACACACTTTTGTTACAATAGTATGTGAAAGCAAGTATGCGAGGCGATTAATATGCTATTAGTATATTAATAATAAATTCTTAATTCAGTTCTTAAATAATTTCTAGGTGATTTACTTCCTACATTGGAAGGTGTACTACATTTACATTGGTCCGCATTGGGTTTGTTTTTAACCTTTCATAGCGGTATTGTTATACATTACTTTAGGCTGGGAATCTGTGATTTGGACATTTATTCTTGTGGTGAAATAAACTATAGGAGTGAACCCACCTTGCTCTGACCAAATGGTTTCTCCCCACACTTAGTGGTACCTGCAGTGAGCGCTGAGATCCAGTATGTCCCTCTGGCCCTCTACTTAGTGTATTATCACTACTAATGTTGACTGTGTTAGTGTACTTGATCCTGCATTTACTGCTGGCAGGATGTTCACTCTTTCATGCCTGAGCTGGTCCTATTAACACATTCTTGTTCTTACAGTTTATAGCAATCTGGTTCCATTAACAAGTATTAACTAAAGTAGTAATTGTGTGTTCTATTCTACTGCTGGTATCCTTAGAACGAGCCCCAGTTAGCGTGTCTTTATTAAGTTAAAGAAATGAGGCGTCATGAACACTAATACTGGAGTTAAGTTTGTGAATGTTAATCACTGTCTGCAGATAGTAACAAACTCCTTTTTAAATGGTGGATTCCTCCTACCACCACCTTTTAAAGTGATCTGCTAGTCTGGCGTTTTTTTTTGGGGTTTTTTTTTTACATTTTCATGGTTTAGCAGACGTCCTTATTCAGAACAATGTACATGAGCGCTTTCAGTCTCGTCAGTGAACAGCTGAATACTGATACCATAGACCGACAAAAAAAATGTTAAAGATAGAAGGAAAGAGGCCTTTTTAACATTTCTTTTCAGATCCATTTTTTTATCTAATTTTTTAATTGATTAAATCTGACTTTTTACTTATCAATGTTTTTCTTTCTTCTACAGACACAAAGGCATAAAGAAGCAGCAGTGTGAGAACATTACTGTGGCGTATTACTTCTGTGGCGAGCCCATCCCGTACCGGACCTCGGTCAAAGGAAGGATTGTCACGCTGGGACAGTTCAAAGAGCTGCTTACTAAGAAAGGGAGTTATAGGTAAAGTTCCAACCAACCCTCCATTCTTTTTTTTTATTCCTTTTAATTTTTTTTTGCTACAAAGAAAAATTAATTGCAAAATCCTGCCGTGCGTGCATATTATAAACGTAATTCTGGATTTATGTATTCAAGAACAGTGTTCGAGTCATATTGTCTTGTTTCCAAAAAAGTCTGGCTCTACAAAAATTCTTGCACATCAAGGAACCTTGTGTTACCCTATGAAACACAGTTATTAAGGCAACAATGTTGATGACTTAGGATGACCTGCCAGATCAGATTTGATTGATCCACCAGCCTGGTTTCTTGATCTAATGACCTGGGTTCACCACCAGTCAGCCTCTGCTGGACCCTTAATCCTTTGTGCTTAGAGGCTAACTCTGAGGCTCTGACTCTCAGCTTACCAGAATGGGATATGAGGAGAGTTTTACTGTGCTTTAATAAGTACATTCAACAAAATAACTGCATTTATAATATTTATTATCATCTTTATTGTTTGCCTTTTCTCTTGGCAGATTTTATTTCAAGAAAGTGAGTGACGAGTTTGACTGTGGAGTGGTGTTTGAGGAAATACGTGAGGACGATGCTGTTTTGCCCATATTTGAGGAGAAGATCATTGGCAAAGTGGAGAAGATCGATTGAAGGGAAAAGGAGAACGTGGCAGGAGCCTTACGAGATAACATGACCTTTAATAAAGAGCTACTCTGGGACGGGGGTTCAAGAAAATGCTAATTGGCGGTACAGAGTACGCGTGGAGATGGGAGAAGGGTTAGGGTTTAGGGATGTGTGAAAGAGAGAGAGTGTGAGTGTGTGTATGGAAGAGCCCTGGGATGTACGCTGTTGACTCAAAGGCTTCTACCTCTACATTTAGAGCCTTCTCTTGATTCCTACAGGTTCACCACCGGTCACCACGGACTATCGAGCATGGCAGCACACACTTACCACTTTGGTGTATTTGAAATGTAATGTAGCAGTGTAACATTTGGCTAGTAAAAAAAAAATCTGAGAAATATGTTTACTTAAAGCTGCATATTTTTGATATGACATATCATAAGGAGGGGATCCTTTCTAATGTAACTAATATCTCTTGTAATTTTATATATACCGGTACCATGTGTACAGTCTGTGTAAAACAACAAAAGAATAAAAAACCTTTTCTAAAATCTATTTAAATATTTAAAAAGAAACCTATACCGTGGATCTCAATGTTCAGGATGATGGTAGCTCTTGAGCTCCTTTTTAGTTTAGAAGGCTTGGATGTACACCAGAGGTCATGAACTACAGTTTAACGTTCTTGATCCTTTTCCACTCAGAATGCCATCAGGTCACACAGCACTTTCTTAAGACGCCGCCAAAACAAATTTTTTTTGTACAAAAAAATTGAATAACTCTCCCGCCATCGTTGATCTGCTCTGAAGGTGGCTCTAAAGAAAAAAAGAAACTTGTCAGCATGAGATATAGTAACAGAAGAGTATATAGAATAAAACTAATGGAAATAATGAACAGCTGCAATTTTTAAAGAACTATTTTTCTACAAACGATATATCAGTAAAGCAGGAGGGTTTTTCTTAGACGCTGTCCAAAAGCTTGCATATTTTATTACTCTAGAGTGCGACGAATTACTGAGGACGAGAATGTGTGTGGCCGTGTGGAACGCTGCTGTGTACCACCAGCCTATACAACCATCATGTTTACACAAACCTTAATGTATTAAAACGGAATCCAGTAACAATTTGTAGCCTTTTAGCTTCACATGGCTGAATATGATGCCTGTCAGGAATTATTATTACTTGCATAAAATCTCTACTTGGTCACATTACACCAAAGAACAGTATAACTGTAGGATAAATATGGTGGCCATGTCCATGGTTATCATTTTTCTAATTTCCATCACTCATATCTGATTTGATTTCATTTTTAACTTTGTATTGTAAGGTCGAGCTCTTGCACAGTCTGCGTATTTTATTTCGGAGTTCTCGTCAGGATGACTTGCATACGTGTCTGCTGCTGATGCAGAAAAAGAAGAGACTGCAGAAAATGAATGGTGCTGGAAGTCTAGTTGTCTTGAACACATCCTGTCCCTCCCTTAATTAACGAGGATCTGGTTTACCTGCGTCATTTAAAACATTTCCTCATCCCGCTCTGTTTTATTCTTAATGAAAAACTTTTTTATTCTATAATAAATTAGCTTGAACTAAATGGGTACTTTGCTACTACAGAACCTTATTAGGATTTTTTATTTTATTTTGGACTCTGTTGTCCCGGTGTCCTTGTCATACTTGGGGTTTTTTTTCGGTGGGCATGTAAAAAGGTTCATAATTACTGTGAAAAGTCTGAAAGTGAGTTTTTCTCACTTGTGATGAATTAACTCTGTATATAGAACGTTAAAAGTGCCTTGATGAGCATGTTCACGCTTTGCAGCTCATCCCTCCTGCTCCGTCTCATGCAGACCTGTGACCAGAACCTCCTCTTTTTCATTCAAGCATATTTTTCTTTTCTTTTTTTCATGTGAAATTTTTGTCACACATTAAGTAAACCTTTTTTTATGTAAATATGTACATTTTTCTGTTTTAAGTCAGCAACCTGATTTGGCTATTTAGTGCAGAAGTGTGCTGCGTTGTACAGTCATCATTTTATGGTACTTTGGACAATAAAGATATTGTAATAAAACATTTTCATTATTCTTTGTCATTCTTTTTAAACACCCTACTGGACTTACAGGACATCGTTAACTTCATGTATCCATTGTGTTTATTCTCCATTATCATTAAACTGTAATTAACAGATAATCGGTGTCCCTCAGATGGGGATGGCTCTTTGATCTGGTTCTTCTCAAGGTTTCTTCCTTAGTCTCAGTAATATTTTCCTTCTCTACAGCCGCCATGTGATTAATCATTAGGAACAAACTTGCACTTTTCATTATTAAATTTAATTAAGTTGAATGTTTAGATTAACAACAGGACCTCAGTATTCATCTATTCACCTAACATCTCCAGGCTAATAGAAACTGATAATGTAGGAGAAAATCAGTGTCAGTCTTAACTTTAGGACCAGGTGATAATCTTATTTAAATCTAATGAGGGGGGTGCGATGGCGTAGGGGTTAACAGTTGTCTCACAACAATAAGGTCCCAGGTTTGATTCCCAGGCCGGGAATCTGTCTGTGCATGTTTGCATGTTCTCCCCGCGCTTGCGTGGGTTTCTCCCCCAGAGCAAAAACATGTAGATTAGGTGGATTGGTGACTCTACGTGTGCTGGGATAGACTCCTGCAAACCTGTGTGACCCTGAATTAGGGAATAAGCAGGTAAGAATGATGAATGAATGAATATCTTCTCGGTTTTTAAAGCAAATATTCTGCTGTAACTCCATTTGTAACACTTTTAACTTAATTAATTAAAGCAGCATGGTGGTTAGCACTGTTGCCTCACCGCAGGAAGGTCCCAGGCAGGTGCTTTTCTGTGTGGAGTTCCTTGGTTTACTTCGGGTTCCCTGGTTTCTTCCAACAGCTAAAAACGTTTTGTTTAGTGTTACTAAACTGCTGGTGGAGTGTGTGTGCGCGCGTGTGTGGGGCTCTATGATGGACGAGCATCCTGCCCATGGTGTACCCCTCCTGCAGACTCTACAAACATGGGAAAGTCCTGGGGAATGACTGATACGGGAGATACTCCTCCCCTCTCAGCCAATCACTGTGTAGATACTTAGTAAACATGCTGACAGGCAGTGTGATGGAATAGTGAAGAACTGCAGAAGTCTTTCTGTTTGCATGTTCTCCCCATGTATGTGTGCGTTACTCCGGGTTCTCGAGTTACCTCCCACAGTCCAAAAACATTTTACTTTAACAAGAACTAATATGTCGCCATGTTGGTATAGCGTTAAACAATAAAATTGTTTCAAAATCATAAAATCCTGAAACCAGAAAAATACTAACAATCACTACAACATAAAATCCACAGAAAAAAGAGAGAAAGGATGCGAGTGTGTGATATTTAAACAGTAAGATTAAAGTTTCATTCATTCATTCATTCATTCATTCATTCATTCATTCATTCATTCATTCATCTTCTTACCTTTCTCTTATTTCTTAATTCTGGTTCAAGGGGGCTGCTGGTCCGTATACCAATTCACAAAAGGTTTAAAGACTTTTGCGTCATCCTGTTCATACATTTCAGTAAATACAGTATTATATATTACATTTACCCTAGCTGTTGATATTATTTATTTCTACTTAATAATCTACATTTTAGGCCCATTCTGAACCTTGGTTCCTTCTTCAATGTTCTTTACTTTACAGATGAGGGCACTGTTGGTCTCCAACACTTTTCTAGTAGTTGGTTTTTAAAGGTACCAGCTTCAGTCACTAGAAGAAAGAAGGTAATTAAACCCAGCCAGAAAATTCCATTTTATATGTGTATTGAATCTATTATATTACAGATTTTTCAGTGAAAAAGATAATGTTTACATGCTGTAAAGTGTTTGTTATTACACCCAACAGCTGCACAACTCTATTACTTAGACAATTTTCTGCTCCAGTGTTAAAACAATGGCGGACAGTTTACATCTCACTGGAGGTGGATCAATGCTAAAACAACATTGTGGGCAAAGCCTTGGTTCATGTGACAACATATGATGAGGAGGCTGGTTATGGCTTATAAGAATATCAGGGTTGGATTTTCAGCATCACCAAACTGCCACCACTGGGTCCCTGAGAAATACTCTTAACCCCAAAACACACTATATGTTAATGGGCACCTGACCATCAGATCCATTTGTGGTTCCCCTTCAAATTGTTGCTTTGAATCTGGAAGCCCTAAGAGACTCCAACACTGTTCCGGCATGACAATCACCATGAGCACTAAACCTCTGACTTCCGTTATCACATACTGGATTATTATTAGAGTGAAAAAAACACAAAGTCCTGATCTTAACACCACTGAACTCCTTTGGAATGAACTGGAAAGCTGATTGACCCACTCCAGACCTCACATTTGACTGGTGTCTGATCTCACTAATATTGTTGGAGCTGAATGAAGAGATATCTCACATTCAAGCACAACATTGGACTGGAAGGTCTTACTAGAAGACTGGAGCTTCATTCAATTGTTAAAATGGGAATCAATCTGGAAGAAAATGTTAGAAATCACATGTTTGTGATGATCAAAAGCCAAAAACTTTTTGCAATATAGTTTATGTATCTTTTTAAAATTATTTTTGTCTCCACACCATATCCATCTTTTTTCTTTACACATCAGCTTTGCACCCGTTTGCCATTTTCTCAGTCTGCATCATAAGGTCGTCACCTAAAGTGTTTTCTGTTTCAACAATCTTGAAGGGCTTTCCAGACGTGTTAAGTGCTTGTTGACAGGCTTTTCCCCCTTCTTAATCTCCAACAAGCTCACTAGGATTTAGTTGACCTGGTAAAGCCAGGTCATCCAATTCAGCTCTCCATCACTTCCTCTCCTTCCTGGACATATAACTTTTACATAACCTAAAAGGTGTTAAATGTAATTGAGCTGTTGACAAACAAATGATGGCCTCTCAATGCAAACCAGATGGGATGGGATGTCATGTCACAATACTGGTTAATTATGACAACGACAGTGTCAGCAACAGTACAACGCATCTTTACACCATCACACCATCACACCTCCTCTGCATATTCAGGAACCGTCCATGAAGCTAGTTGTTAAATAATCTAGTGTCCATTGCTCATGTTTCTGCGCCCAATTAAGCATCTTCTGCTTTAAGACTAACTCTCTTGCAAAGTATTTTTCAAACAGTGGGTGGCACACTATGTCTGGAACTTTATGAAGCATTTATGTGAACTGTAATCTGTTTAACAGACTCAAACTCTTGTTCCAGCACGACAATGTCCCTGTGCACAAATCCTCTGTTCCCCATGAAGACATGCTGTATTCTGAGTGTTTTAGAGTCTTGTGTCCTGTATGTCCTGTATGATTCTGACTCCACCCAATTTAAACTGAACACCTTTGTGGATGTAATTTTGCTAAGGACGGGCCTCCCAACCTTTAAACATTTACTAATTACAACTGTCTCACTCACACACATCTGTTTTATTGTCCTAATGGTAATTAATACTACCAGATACTCACAAACAAGAATACATACATACATACATACATACATACATACATACATACATACATACATACATACATACATACATACATACATACATATAGAGCATTTGGCAGACATCCTTATATAGTTAAATATCCTTGCTCAGTGGCCCTGAGTGGACCTTTTGGTAAGCCACCCCTAAATATTTAGGTGGGTAGCATTTTTCTGTAGCACATTGGAACTTCAGAATTCATTCTCCCATCATAAGTATCATCAACAGTAAAACTTGTTCCAGAGGCAGTTATGTAAGTCTGACCCATGACCTTCCCTGAGTTTGACCGGTTTCCTCCTCCACACTTCACTTTTGGTTCAGTTCCAAAATTCGTTGTGTTTAACTGTTGACTACAATAAATGTTTTTAATCAAAATCTTTCTAAACGTTTGTCCTTGGTATGTCATGCTGTTAGACATGTTAAACAAAATACATGGCTGAACCATTGGCAATAAATTGTAAATAAATAAATGTTTCTTCACTCAAAGTTTCTGAATATAAACTTAAATTAAATTTCATGCTAAAGTTTTTATAATATGCATTATGACATCCAGTGACATTTGTTCAAGTTCAAAATAAGCTAAAACTAACAATAAGTACACTAGTAAAGCAGTAGAATGAACCGTAGTAAATATACATATACATTAGTACATAATAATTATTTATTTATTTATATAGTAATAGGGCGACGCAGTGGCATAGTGGATAGCACAGTCGCCTCACAACAAGAAGGTCACGGGTTCAAATCCCGGGCCGAGATCTTTCTATGTGGAGTTTGCATGTTCTACCCATACTTGCGTGGGTTTCCTCCGGGTACTCCGGTTTCCTTCCACAGTCCAAAATCATGCAGATTAGGTGGATTCTTCTTCTCCTTTCGGCTGCTCCCTTCACTCTTCTCCACACTACTCTGTCCGCTACATCTGCCTCTTTCACCCCAAACTACCTGCATAGCTTCCCTCACCACATCCATAAACCTTCTCTTTGGTCTTCCTCTTTTCCTCCTACCCGGGACCTCCATCATCAGCATTCTCCTACCAATATACTACATGTCCCTCCTCTGCACATGTCCAAACCATCTCAACCTAGCCTCCCTCAGTTTGTCTTCAAAACATCCTACATGCGTCGTCCCACTAATAAACCCATTTCTAATCCTGTTCATCCTTGACCCCCCCAATGAAAATCTCAGCATCTTCAACTCTGCCACCTCCAGCTCCACCTCGTGTCTTTTTGACAACGCCACTGTCTCTAAACCGTACAACATCGCTGGCCTTACTGCAGTCCTATAAACTGCAGATTAGGTGGATTGATGATTCTAAATTGTCCATAGGAGTGAATGTATGTGTGAATGGTTGTTTGTCTATGTTTTGCCCTGAGATGGAATGGCGATCCTTACTGCCTCTCGCCCTATGTGTGCTGGGATAGGCGCAGCAGACCCCCATGACCCCAGATTTGGGAATAAGCGGGTAAGAGGATGAATGAATGAATGATATATGGTAATAGTGGAAATAGTAAAAAAGTGAGATAATACTAATAAAGTTATTAATATTAGTCACACATCCCTGATAGCAAAGTAAAATAGTTTCTTTGCTTAGAAAGTTGAGATCAGAGCACAGCGTCAGCTATGGTACAGCACCTCTAGGGCCATTTTAGTCTCCACCACCCTTGTCATTTTCCCAGTGGGTAATCAAACCCTGGGCTTCCACATGACAGGCAGAACGACCGCACTGTGCGATATGTATGTCTGCCAAAAATTCTATTGGTTGTTTTAAGACAAAGAAACAAGTGTTGACTCCTATGATCCGATAAAACTGTAAAAAATTATTGAAAACTAATCTAGTTAATATACTTGAACTTGTTATGAACTTGTGCAATTCCAAAATCTGTCCAGTTCATCTCCTGCTTTATTTCATATACACTATACTGCCAAAAGTTTAATATCACCAAACTCATGTTACTAATAATCTAAGAATCCAGAGTAAGATTCTCTTCACAACAAGAAGGCCCCGGGTTCGATTCCGGGGCAATGGGTCTTTCTGTGCAGTTTGCATGTTCTCCCGTGCTTGCGTGGGTTTTCTCTAGGTACTCCAGTTTCCAATTCAATTTAAACCCTAGGCACAGACATTGTCAACAACTGTTTGAATTTTGATGTAAGAACTTGAGGAAATATGGGAAGCAGACCCTGAAGACTTTATCAGACCCCCGTGACCCTAGATTGCATGTTCATATAAACAGAGAACAATTTGTTATTTGTGATAAATCTCAGAGAAGCATGATAACTGTATCAAATGCATGTAAGCACTGGTATGAAGTATTTAGATAAATAATGTGACTGTAATGTGACAGACTACCGTTGACATAAAAGAAAAGAAGCCTATTTAATTCTGAAATAAAAGCTCACTTTCAGTCTTTTCAACAAGCTGCTGAATTTGTGAAGAAAAAGAGAATCCATTAAAATCCCAATCCATCTGTACTGATACTGGATCAATATGAATACCTATAAAAGCCGTGATTAAAGGTAGGTGCAGAGACCTTTGGAACATTGGTGGTGGATTTAAACTGTTTTATCATGGTGTAGATGGGAAGAGAAATGGTGTAGGTGTAATCCGGAAGAAGGAGTACATTGAGAGTGTGGTGGAGGTGAAGAGAGTTTCTGATAGGGTGATGACCGCCACATGTACTGTTAGCCGACAGGGTACCGGTGGAAATTCAGCTACTGTTGGCCAAAGAAGGAGAAGGAATGAGAGGAGGAAGACGTCTACAGAGACGGCAGGCGAAGGAGAAGTGTAGGAGAGTGGAGGTTCGGGTGGGTTCTTTAA
>JAOTRA010000022.1:5729515-5741773 GCA_026260255.1 Pseudolaguvia tuberculata
CGCAGCAGACCCCCGTGACCCCGGATTCGGGAATAAGCGGGTAAGAAGATGAATGAATGAATGAATGAATGAATGAAGTTATAGTTCTGCTTTTTTATTGAATTTTGTAGTAACGAATAAACTGCAGTGTAATGTATCTAATGCTGGGTGCGATTTTTTCTGGGTGAGAGTGGGTTGCGGGGTGAAGGTGGGGTTATTATTTTTATCACCGGTGGAGACATAATTGATCCCCCCCACCCAAATAGTCATAATGCTCTTTCAAAAATAGATGATATGAAATGACTAACAATCAAATATTCAAATATTGTAAAGATACATGTAAGATTTGTGGAGATGTGGGCGAAAGAGGGGCGACATGCCACAGATGACTCTTTGCACCGAAAAGCAGAAAAACAATACAGAAGTGCGTCATCAAAGCAGACTGTTTTCTTAGCCTGAGAAAAAAGCAGCTACTATTTTTGATGTTAGTATCGCTCTATTGGAGTAATTTATTTTTTTTGTGTGAACACAGTGTTCAAAATAAGTAGAGCCTATTTATTTCTTTATTATGTTCACAGCAACTTGTGCTCTACAGTTATTATCGCTCTATTTTGAGTAGCCTAGCCTAGCTATTATTATTACTAATAAAGTGTTAAAAAATTCTTAAAAAGTTTAAATTTACTGCACAATAGTTGCAAGCTATAACGTTATAAATATAAAGAGATAAAGGTTCACTGTGCTGTGATCTGATCATGAAAAAAACATTTTCAAAAACGTTCAAAACATCTGCTGTTTTCCACAAATCGTACCCTGAGCTAATATAGAACAGTGATTGATCGGACTTCTGTAGAATCTGTAGAAAAAGAGGATGTGAAAGGACTTGAGCATACGGTATGTGTCCTTTAGGCCACTTTGCACATGGTCATATTATAGAGCTGAACAGTTTCCTCTCTGCACTGTTTGACAAGAGCTTCAACTTGCCCTGTTTTAATGAGGGAGGTGGAGGGGGGCAGTGTACAGAGGCACTAACAGGGAGGCACAAACACTACGAGACCATGAACTTTATATATTCAACCCTGTCAACTAACACAGTGGGTTGTATCACTCTTTATACCATTTATTCATTCATTCATTCATTCATTCATTAAACAATGAATGAACAACCACACAGACATACCAATCAACCTAATGTACATGTTTTTGGACTGTGGGAGGAAACCGGAGTATCCGGAGGAAACTCAGACATGAGCAGGGAGAACATGCAAACTCCGCACAGAAAGATCTATTACCTGGGATTTGAAACCAGGACCCCCCGTTCTGGGAATCGAACCCAGGGGGGGGATCTTCTTGTTGTGAGGTGACCATGCTAATCACTACGCCACCGTGCGCCTATTTAATATCATATTGATTAATACTGTGATGTCAGTTCGTCTTTGGTAATATAATTAATTAAAAGGTTTTAGACTAAAAGGTACTTGAGTAAGAGTAAAAGTTAAACATGAATAAATAAAAGTGGGAAGTGGTAGCCTAGTGGTTAAGGTCTTGGACTAATACCAGAAAGACTGGGGTTCGATTCCCACCTCTTCCAAGCAACCACTGGGCCCTTGAGCAAGGCCTTTAACCCACAATTGCTCAGTTGTAAATGTAAATCGCTCTGGATACGAGCGTCTGCCAAATGCCACACTGTATCTGTAACTTGAAAGATAAAAGTCACCCAGAAAATGTACTCAAATAATTGTAACAAAGTAAATATATTTCATCTGTCTATAATCCATGAGCATATTGTTTATTGTTGTATCTCAATAGCTTGCCCATACTAACTCCAACCCACCTCTGTAAACACCTACAGAGGAACATAGAGTAGTTTGATGAATCATGTTTTTTTCTTTTCTCGTTGAAAGCTGAAGACGTGCGTCATTATTCCAGAGAAAAAGACACCACCAGGATGTGCTACGTGAAAAAGCTCAGCTGGCAGAGTCACAGTGGGGGTTCTAACAAGACTCCAGGCACGGACAGAGGTAGGCTAAGCCCACCCAAACATCTGTTTTGCCCACTTACTCAAAATTTGTTAGAGACAGCCGTATGATGTGTCTGGCTTATTATTTGATGAATAAGGTCTGAGGTGGGCTCTGTGTTGGGAAGACTGAAGGAGAGGTGTAGAAAATCCTGACCAATCACAACTCAAAACCAAAAACAGTTTCCTGGCAGTAAATAACATCCTCTTGAGGTGTAAAGCGTATAGGCTGGAATTAATACCGTGCATCCATTTTTGGTGCCTTTTAAATAAAACCTGGCAATGAATCCAGAAACAGTGACGTCGTAATGTGGATGCTGTTGCTTCAAAATCCATCATCACCAGATCCTGTTTCTGAAACTTGCTCCACTGAATTTTTTTTAAATGTTTAATACTTCTTCTATTTCTCCTTTTGGCTGCTCCTGTTAGGGGTCGCCACAGTGGATCGCTCTTTTCCACACTACTGTGTCCTCTTCATCTGCCTCTTTCACCCCCAACTGCCTGCATGTCTTCCCTCACCACATCCATAAACCTCCTCCTTGGTCTTTCTCTTTTACAATATTTTTATTTAGCCTGAAAGTTCACTCCAACATTAAAGAGATTATAATTTTACCTAAATTTGTTTGCGATCATTGGTTATTCATTGAAAGCAAACCTTTATTTAACATAAAAAAATAAAAACATATTCATGATTATATAGACTTACCCTACCTTCCTATGGGCGGCACAGTAGGGTAGTAGTGTGGGTGTTCGGGGTTGTCTATGTGGGGCCCTATGCACGCCTGGATAGGCACCAGCAGACCCCCGTGACCTTGAATTAGGGCATAAGCGGGTTACAAGATGAAAGAATGTCTTCTTAGAGCCCAAGTAATCAAGTAATATCTTCTTACCCGCTTATTCCATAATTCGGGGACACAGGGTCTGCTGGTGCCTGTCCCACTCACCGAGGTCGAGAGTATGTACGCATAGACAAACAATCACTCATACATACACATTCACTCCTATGGACAATTTAGAATCACCAATTAACCTAATCTGCATGTTTTTGGACTGTGGGAGGAAACCGGAGTATAATAAGAATAAGCATACTCCGCACAGAAAGATCCCTGGTGGGATTCGAACAAACCCTTATTGTTGTGAGGCGACCATGCTATCTACTATGCCACCGCACCACCCAGTGATAATATTCATACAATAATATTTCTGCTATCCCTTCATTTAAAATAGGAAAGCCCACCATGTCTATAGCTGGCAAGACCCGACCCTGGACAAAAAGCTGAAACAGGCCGTTTCCAGCAGATACACTTGTAAGACTGAAAGAGCAAACTGCGGCTTTCCTGTCCCAAACAGGCTGCGAGTAATAAAAGAGCCATTTGGAATTCCAAAGGCCAAAAAATGCTGATAGCATCAATCAACATAGGTGAAGAAGATCGTATCTAATGCTCTGGGCTTTTTCGTTCTCCGTCCTTCCTGTTCTGGAGCTTTGATCCATCTTTGCTGGGGTTCTCTTCTTGAGGGTCCACTTAATTTTGCTCTCTCTGGTAACATTTTACATACATGCTGGGTAAGATTAACTGGAGGCTTTACTATTCTTCATCTATTTTGTAACAGATTTTAATGTAACCGTATCAATATATTGTCATTAAAGCATTTGGTTCATAAATTATGTGCTAATAAGTCTTGTCTTAACCTTCTTCCATATAGCTATACAATATAATCACACAATAAAGACGCTCTCCCACTATTAAATCGGTGCTTATTTCCGGTGGTGGCATTAGTGGCAGGGGGTGCTTTTAACGTATCTTTAGTCCTTGGGCAATCCACCCTTACACACAGTCACTAAAAAGCAAACCGGTAAGAGTGAAGGTGACCGTGAAAAGGTTTTAATTCTAATCAAACAGACCCAAGCCAGGATTAGGTGAACAAGCAGGTGGAAGCAGGTGTGGAGCAAAGATAGAAAAAAAAAAATCTTACCTTGATTCTGAAAAGGAAAAATGTTCCACACTAATATTCCTTCCCCAAAAGTCATGTGATTAGGATTATTCATTTATTCATTCATTTTCTAACCCACTTATTCCATAATCAGTTACATGGGTCTGCCAAAACCTATCTCAGCACACATATGGTGAGACACATGGGGACACACTGGACATGTTGGCAGTTCAACGCAGGGACACCGACAGACAGACACACACTTCTATGGGCAACTAAGAATCACTATTCAACCTAATGAACTTGTTTTTAGATTGTGGAAGGAAACCAGAGTACCCAGAGAAAACCCACATGTAGATTCCACACAGGAAAAACCCATGTATGCTGCTTTATTTATTTTTTCATATGATCTATTATTGTTTTAGATGGGACTCCTGAAAATGAAAGCTACGTAAGATAGTAAATACTTAAGTACTATAATAATGCTTTCCAATCCTACAGCCACTATTCCATGCTATAAGTAAAATATTTTAAAATCTACAGAAAAAAGAAACTAATAGAATCAGAAGTCATTTTTATCTGAATCAATACTGTCACCTAGTGGTGCAACAGCACAGATACTTCCAAGGAAAAACTGAAGTCTGGCACATGTTGGAAACCAGATTATATATTCCATCCATTCATCTCACCCACTTATTCCCTAATTCAGAGTCAGGGGATCTGCTGGAGCATATACCATCACATTGGGGTGAAAGGTAAGGGTACACCTTGGACAGGTCACATTTCTCCAAAAAAACACCTCATAGTACAACCTGCAGTTAGACTAACAGGGGGCGCCACTAACAGTTTTAGGTCTTGTGAAAGAAAATGCCATTGAAGTCCCTACCACACTGTTACCATCCATAAAACAGATTTCTGGAGGCCCCAAATCATCTTAACGTTCCCCCTTTAATGGTGCTTTTGCACAGCCTTAAACAATGAATGTGTCTTTTGTTACACTACATTTACACACCTTCAGAATGTTGCTCCGAACTCTTGATTGAGGCCATGTTTATTACACTGAATAATAATTGCGGCAGGGTTGTCGGATGTATAATGGTCTGTTTAGCATATCCTCATGGGAAACCTGTTTCCTTCTAGTAATGCTTGATTACTGATGTTGACACCAAACAGTTCAGTGAAATTAAATGGTTTGGAAAGCCAAATTTCACATCATGCCAGATCCTGACTTAGTTTAGAAACTAAACTCTACTTACTCATACACACACGGCCGTTAATGAATCGACCATTACCTAATCTGACTAACATTTATCTCTCTTTTTCATTTTAACAGAGAAACAGAGGTTAGTTGGGGCCTTGCTTAGAGTCAGTTTGTTGGTATTGTGAATTCAGCAACACTGTAATGCTAAGAAAGCCAGGGATTAATATTCAGAAAATATTCATGTATAAAGATTTAAAAGGAGACACACAGTTACATTATAAATGACATTGGTCAGTCCCTAAAAACTTTAGATAAATTGATATAAACACTGAATTTTTTCATCAACATGCCATGAAATAAAAATAGAAGTTTGAACCCAGCAATGTTAAAAATAATTTATTTGCAGAAACATTTGCATTAAATATTTATGAACATGATATACTTTATAAAATATGTACAGAAAAGTATTGTCAGACCCATTGGATAGTGTGCTGTGGGTGTGTGTTATCCGGATGAGGCAGAATGCATGGAGACCACCAGATCTGAATTTAAGACAGGCGACAGCTGGACTGCTTGGAATCCCTTCCCTGTTAATAATTAGAAAAATGTAGTCAGTATTTACTAGCACTTAAACACCATCACCACTTATTTCAAGCAAGATTTCCCCAAAACAAATTAAAAAAATTATTTTATTAAAATTATTGCTATTCGACAAAATCACCAGTCAGCCCAGATCATCATGCACCAAACAAGATGAAGCCAAGTACCTAACTGAGGTCCTGCTAGCATAGCATGCTACAGACCGCTAAGGGGTCTTGATACCTGTTGTCTTTGCTGCTGTCGTTGGTACTCTTCCTCACTAGCAGCAAGGGCCTGAGCCAGGGCCAGATCCTCCTGTTCCTGAGGACTGTTCACACACACACACACACACACAATCATTTTTCCTAACAGGAACACCTTCACATTAGGCATTGTATGGTTAAAACATGCATCTACCTGAGAGTAGTTGACGAGTGTCTGGAAGTTTCAGCCAATGACATCTCTAATGCACGCTGGAGAGCCTGCTCCTCTGTCTAGAACCCAGAAAAGACAAATGTGCTTCATTATTTATGGCCAATTCCAATTCACTATCATCTTAGATTTAGTGGGCATTAAATATTTAAAGCCAATAAATTAATACCCTACCAGTCCAGCCTGATAGGATACTGATGAAGGTATTATATTGGGTGCTGAAGGGGGAACCACAGAGGAGGCTGAGTTCCTTTGTGCACTGTAGAGAAAAAAAAGCACAATATTACTAAAGACAAGTTATTTAATAAGTATGTCTAAAAACGTGAAGAAATTTAAAAAAAAAAACCTCACCTGTTATTCTGAGCACGAGCTGCTCGTCCACCACCACTCGAGCTCCCTATGACAGCCGAACCTGCAGCACAACTGGTGGCAGCACTCTTCGCCCTTATTAAAGCAGCATGTCTGCAAATTAATGAAACAGGTGATGTATGTATACGCCATAAGGCTAAAGCTATGTGGACACCTGACCGGTCATGACTTTATATGTTAAAACATTTTCATTTTCCAATCACTGACATGAAAAAACAGATTTAACAAGAGAAACTAATAGATCTGATTCTGTAAAGCTGTTCTAATAATAATTTTGTTTAAAAACAAAACATTCATTGAATTCAAGTCAAGTTTTTGACGTTAATATTGGTAAGCTACAGTAGTAACCAACAATTAATAAAACAGGTCAATAGAGAGGACAGTCACAATTAGTCATATGGGTTGGACTTTAATTGCTAACTACTGGACTAATAAATGTCTGAAGCAGTGTTGTTTCTAGCAGCCATGTTGTTATGAAGAAACAGCGATAATGAAACTGGACTATTCACAGAGTCAAAGGTTATCTTTCACACAGGTCAAAACCCACCTCAAGCCAGCATAAAACCTTTTTTGCAGATTAAAGGACTTATTTCACAATATTTGAGCCCATTACTTGTTTCGGATGCACAATTAACACAGAGCCTTAAATCCTTCCTAAACAGTCCTAAAGCTTTTATAGCTTAATAGAAAAATCCCCATGTTCCACGCTGATAATGAAAGTACATGACAGTCAAATGTCCACCTACTTAAACTTGTTCAGGACATGAAAGTAATGTTTGCAACATAAATCCAGATAATACTTACCCTGATTTGGAGACCGGCTTACAATCAGTCTTACAGTCATGATCCAGTGGATGTCTGTGCTTAAGACAGTAGTTTAAATGGCACTGGTCACATGTTACCCGAATCATCTCCTTCTGCTTGCAGCCTCCTTTAGAGCACTTATTTGTAAAAATCTTCGCAAAACAAAAGATTTCAGTTTTAGTTAGCAGTTCAACGCAGAGTTATAAATATGTACTTTTAAGTTGAAATGGTAATACCTTTCGTTTTCTTTGAGCAGGATCTGACTTACAGTCACGATCGATATGTTCTCCAACCTTAATGTCTGGCATTTCCCCTCTTTTAATTGGAATGGGGATATTGCACAGCGGACACACTGGGACCTGGACATCCTAAAAACAAACAAACCTGATTAACGGCCCTTGTTAAATTGTCTCATTTATGAGGAAGCAGTTTATAAATCATACTTACAGTCAGCGATGGGCTGATTGAGATGTCTAATTAACATACTTATGTAACCATCTAGTGTCTGTTTTCCCCCCATAGCTGGATAACAGGAGCACTCAAACTGCTCAATAAACAATTTTACAGCTCTCAGCTCTGGACTAATCCAAACTAATTAGCTGTGAAATATGTTGTCAAATAACAGCACATCTGCTTTAAGTCAGACTGTTGCACACAGACAACGAGGAAGTAACTGCAATAAAAGATTTGGCTACACAGAAGTAAATAAAATCTAGCCAAAGAAGAAGAACAGGACGATTTTCTGATCTTTCCGGTTCCTGTGTGAATCAAGTGCTTCTTGTCTATAGATTTGGTTTTTATGGTGCTCTCCATGCCTTTGTGACATCCATCTTATCATTACCAGAGTCTGTAGGCCTCAGTGACTGACAGCATGCATTGCAGTGTTCATGAAGTTCATACTCCTTAGTCATTTCTTGGAACTCACACAGATTTGGTACAAGAAGGAAACTAACTCAGGGTCAGATCCTAGAAATACTTGCTTTCAATATTTATACACAGGTTCTTTTTGGGCTTGACAAGGTTGGAAAGGATTAGAAATGAGGGGCGGCTCAAAGACAGGACCAAAGTCATAGAACCCAGAGTGAGATATTTTGGAGGGTCTGGATGTGGAGAGGAAGAAGAGAAATATTGGTGGCAGAATGTTGGACATAGGGGCGGCATGCAGAAAACAAAGAATATGAAGTTAGTGGGTTTTAGTGGATAGAATGCAGAGGATAGGAATAGGTGAAGGCAGATTATTCGATGTGGCGACCATGGAAGGGGACAGATAGAAGGAAAGGAAGAATAAGACCATTAGGACTTCTTGTAACAAGTCGTAGTTTACTGGAAATGGCACAGGCCTAGGGAGTGGTAGGTTACAAATTCAAAGCCTATAGAAGACCATGGAGAAACTTCAAGGACTTAAGTACTCCAATTAAACCTTCTTTGCTCAGCTGTATAAATGAGATTTAGGTCAAGATACAATAAATTTGTTCCCTGACCATAACAAACGCATGAAACTTCTAGCATCATCCAGATTTATTCCTATTTTGCTATTGGATGAAGCTCCAGTCTTCTAGTAAGACCTTCCAGTCCAATATTGTGCTTGAATGTGAGAAATATTTACATTCAGCTAATGCCATCCCAAAGGTGTTCGGTGGTAAGACCAGGACTTTGTGTTGAACACTGGTGTTTTTTTCACTCTTAATAATAACCCAGCATGTGATAATGGGAGTCGGGAGTTTGTGCTCAGGGTCATTGTCATGCTAGAACAGTGTTGGAGTCTCTTACTTCCAGTGAAGTAACAATATAATGCTACAACAGACAACAAACATTCTAGACAAATGTGGGCTTCCAGATTTGTGGAAACAGTTTGGAGAGGAACCATATATGGATCTGACGGTCAGGTGACCAAAAACTTGCAATATAGTGCAAGTCGCTTTTTAATGCGGTCTACCAGATGCAGTGTTCCCTTAAAAATTCTTAATGTTTAAGATTCAATCCCCAGCATATACAAGCAGCCACTGACCTCAATCAAATTCTAACTCTCTTTGCACCAGGACAGCTGTATTACGGCTGACCTCAACATCCTAAGCACAGATAATCAAATAATATAATGCCCTTTTAAGTGCTGTCTTAAAAGAAACCACATCCCTATTTTTGTTCAGTTCTTTTACGGTGTTCATCCACACGACAAATGCAATCATTTAGATTTGCCTGCTGTCAGTTCTACCTGTCACACAGCCCTTTTATATTTGTTATATCTACCTACTATGACAGTCCCTACTTTGACAGCACAGTGCTTTCAGAGTACCAACAAAAATAGAGAAACCCTTTCCCACAGATCTTACAATTACTATGAAACAATTGCATCATTCCGCTCTCACTTGTTGCCACCGGAGCTGCAGTCTTAAACACTAAAATTAACCTGGGAATCCTTCACACACATAATTTATTCTCCTTCTTGACTGACGATAATTTGTGTGACCTACTCGCTTGAGTCAACAGAATACACACCTTTCCAGGCGGCTGAGCGACCCAAAGTGCCATTCAGGCAGGTTACAAGGCCAAGTGTTCTAGAAAAAGGACCCTCCTGGTAGACAGGTAAAGTCAAAAGAGAAAAGAAAATGTGTCCTCATAATCTTTGACCTGAACAATTTTCTCTGACATTTGTCATAGCTATCAAATTGACTAAACAATACAACAATTTTTCAGGAAATCATAGCTATGCTGCTGGGATTCCACACGGTTTAGTTCTTGGGCAACTCCTGTTCTTCCTTTGTATTAAGTTAAACTCACTTGCTAATGAGTCTTTATATGTAATTTCATATGTCCTCTACAGAGGATCCAGAATAATGCTTCTGGCTTAAATCAAAACCTCCAAATTTCTGATCATCTTTTACAGAGTTTGCCCCACTGGCTCTTTGAATCTAACACAAGGGTCAAGTTCCAGTGCCATACCAAGCCCAGGTAAATAGAAAGGGTTGCATCAGGTTTATAAAACACTGCCAAATTTAAACAAATCAAATGGATATTGGTAGAAAGATATTGGAAATGAGCCACCAAGAAGGAGGCAAAAAGGAAAGCCAAATATGGGGTTTATGGCCAAAAATGAGAAGAAAGAGACTTATTTTTTCATTCAAACAATTTAAAAGGATCACCATCACATCTGAATGTTTAAAGCCACAGAGCTTTTACCTCCTGGGTTTAAACCATTTGCAAAGGTTTAAACATTTTTACAAAGATTGCTTCTTCAGTGATCAAACACAAAACTCTACGTTTATTTGGTATCAATTTCTCGCACCTGACATTCGTTGTAACAAATTTTTGTTACACATTTCTGATTATTTGATTATTGTTTCATTAACTGTGTCTTAAATAAATCCAGCTACTAGTGCAGGGATGTCCAAACTCAACCCTGGAGGGCTGATGTCCAACAGAGTTTAGTTCTTGATTAGTTGTTTCAGATGTTTGATTAGAATTTGAGCGAAACTAAGAGTTTAGACACCCCGATCCACCAGGACAGAATTTGGACACCCCTCAGCTAGTGTATTAAGAGTTCCAAAACATGAGATAAGAATCTTTTTCTTAATAAATGAAGAAATAAATTTCTTTTTTTTTTTTAAATCTATCTCGTAGTTTTCATTGTCGGTTACTCTATACACACCTTACAGGACAAAAGTAATGAGGTTGTGGCATGAGAAAGGTGATGATCAATCCTCATGCCCTAATGCCTCTTTAAGTTTAGAAAGCAAATGAGAGGCAGGTTATTATATTGATGTAGAGTTAAGAATAAGTCTTGAAAAAGTTATGTTACCTTTTTATATGAAGAAGTACATTTGTGACATGCATAAATTATGTGGTCTTTACAGAAAATCCCTTGACAGGCATCACATCTCATCGGCAGGAAATCTGGCAAATAAAACGGAATATAATACGACATTGTTTTCTTTTTCTTCGTTGAACCATTTGCAAATATAATCATCTATAGAAGAAAGTAAAAGATACTTCCAGTGACAAAACTTTACTTACCCAGACGCTTGCATGATTTCTCTGAACATTGTTCTCCCAGGTCTGGAAACTCCATGGCACTGTGGTGTAAATGATCTGCGCTACTATTGTATACACAACAAGTTTTATTTACATTCAAGTGATGGAAAAAAAACTCTTTAAACAGGTTATGGCAGAAAAACACTGAATATAGCAATATTCAAGTACCAGTGACAGTAAATATTTACTCATTTTCTAAATCGTATTCCCCAATTCAGTGGATGTACCCTGACTACCAAAATTTAAACAGAATTGCAAAATCATTACAACAGCATTTTTATTGCATTAAACTAAAAACCTGCCAATCCTTCAAGCAGCTGTGCATTGTTGCCACTGTTTAAATCATTTGGCACAATAATGTTTAAATTGACATTTACAGCATTTGGCAGTCACTCTTATCCAGAGCGACTTACATCTGAGCAATTATGGGTTAAGGGTCTTGTTCAGGGTGGTTGCTTGGTGGGAATCGAACCCAGGTGTTTCGTGTATTGGTCCAATGCTATAACCTACAACAAACATTCTAGACCGACTGTGGGCTTCCAGATTTGTATCAGTGGTTTGGAGAGGAACCACATATGGATCTGATGGTCAAGTGGTCAAAAACATTTGGCAATGTAATGTATTGTACTGAGTAACACGATACGTAACAGATTCAAATTAATTACAGTTCAGTAATAGTAATAGTAACAACAACATCCCGGTCTAATAGTAACAACAACATCCCGGTCTAATAGTAACAACGACATCCCGGTCTAATAGTAACAACGACATCCCGGTCTAATAGTAACAACGACATCCCGGTCTAATAGTAACAAAGACATCCCGGTCTAATAGTAACAAAAACATCCCGGTCTAATAGTAACAAAAACATCCCGGTCTAATAGTAACAAAAACATCCCGGTCTAATAGTAACAAAAAC
>JAOTRA010000022.1:5759926-5772264 GCA_026260255.1 Pseudolaguvia tuberculata
ATTGGTGATTCTAAATTGCCCATAAGAGTGTGTGTGTGTGTGTGTGTGTGTGTGTGTGTGTGTGTGTGTGTGTGTGTATGTGTGTGGTTTTTCATCTATGTGTGACTCCTTGAACCTTGGACTGGTGACCTGTCGAGGGTTTACCCCCTACATTTCCCCTATGTGTACTGGGATAGGCTTCAGCAGACACCTTTGACCCCGAATTATTGAATAAATGACTTAGAAAATGAATGACTGAATGAATGAATGAATGAATATTAGAATTGTTCTTTTTGATCATATTTTAAATGATCTTCACTATTATTACAACCTCTAGTATTCTCATCTGAATATAAATATTTCTGTATATGTTACATTATGGCTGTGAACTGTTGTGATTTCTATCAGCTTTTGGTACACATCGTTTTAGTTTGTTATACTTAGAGCGGGAGAAGGGGTAGCTCAGTAATTAAGGTTGATGAAATGCTAATTGAAAGACCTGGGTTTGAATCCAGCAAGATGCATATTCTGGGCCCTTGAACAAGTCACTTAACCAGTAATCGCTCAGTTGTACAACAAAAATAAAAAGATTGTAATTCACTATGGATAATGGTGTCTGCCAAATGCTGTAATTGTAACTAGACTCCTGTAAAATAGTTTTTATTTACATGATAGACACTGACTACCTTTTTTATTCATGGATTTTAAAGGCTTTTGATTAATAAATGTTTAAGTAAGGAAGTTACAAACTCCTTAATTAAATATTCTTCTCCTTTCCGCTGCTTCCATTAGGGGTCGCCACAGTGGACCGCTCTTCTCCACACTACACTGTCCTCTACATCTGCATCTTTCACCCCAACTACCTGCATGTCTTCCCTCACCACATCCATATACCTCCTCTTTGGTCTTCCTCTTTTCCTCCTGCCGGCACCTGCAACCTCAGTATTCTTCAACCAATATACTGCATGTCCCTCCTCTGCACATGTCCAAACCATCTCAACCTAGTCTCCCTCACCTTGTCTCCAAATTCTAATGATTGAAATATTTCACAATCAATTTCACAATCTGAAGACATTTTGCTAGATTTTAAAATGTTCCATAACCATTGGTTAAGGGACAGTGGTGGCTCCAATAGTTGTACGCTTAGTTATTAATGAGCCGTTCTTGTAGACCAGGAAAACCTCCTTGAGCAATAACTTTCAACCCTCCCTGGATTCGGGGTGCTGTATCATCTGACCCTCCGCTCTGACCACAATTTACTAAGATGGGATATGCAATGTAAGAATTTAATTATACTTAAGTTTTAATCTGTGTTACGAGAACAATAACATAATCTCTGTTAATGTCAAAACCCAAAAGAAAATCAATTAAGATATAGAAAAAAAATGGGCCATAACATCTAATGAGCCAATCTTAATCTGCTCTAGCTTTCATTTTCTCATTTTACTACAAAGTAAGTTAAATTGTACGTCAATTCTTTATTGACCAATTAACAAATGCCATCTTTTAGTAATAGTAAGTATTTATTGCAGTTCAGGATTATGGTCAAAGTAAGAGCAACTGTTTGGTTTGCTATTGTATTAAACACCAATTGTATAACAGGACAGAGTGTATATTCAGATTCTTACATCATGATCATCATCATCATCATCATCATCATCATCATCATCATCATCATCATCATTACCAACAGATTAATCTGTGAACCTCCTGTAAATGTAATATTGTACAATATGACCATGTATCCATGTGTTCCCAGTCAATAGCACTTATAATGACTTAAGGACAGCCCCCCCTTCAAAAAATGGAAAAATTGACCACTAGTTTTATATTTAAAGACCCCAGGGAATTAGTGTCTAACTGTGCCTGAAATGTCACTATCAAAGCATCCTGTAGCGGAGCATGTTTCAGTCCTGTTGTTGGCTCAATCGATCACATTAGTGCAAAGAAAGTGGGAAGATGTGACAGCCCAGAAACACTTCAATACTGACATGCTCTGTTTGAGAGCTGCTAACACACTACTTCCGCACAACCAATAGAAAAACACACATACACACACAACACACACCTTGTTCCAACCTATCAAGTAGGTGTGATTAGTCATAAACGTATCCGATGTGCAGTGGTTGAAAGAGAATTAGAGATGAGTGTGAAATAGAAGCGATAGTATTAGTTTCTGGAGACGGGAACTATCAATAACAGCAGATCTACTGAAGAGTCAAGAGTTACGTTTGAAGACATCCATTTTAGAGCTATCAATAAAGTTAAATAAATATTAGAGCTGATGCTAACCTTTATTAGTTTAAAGGATATATATGTCACCCTTGTTTTACAGCATTTCAAGCTAAAGCATTGCATTCAAGTTAAAGATGTTTTAGCTTCTTCTTTTTCTTTTACAGATAACAAATTCCAGTGATAAACATGGCGGCGCGGTGGAGTAGTGGTTATCATGGTCACCTCACATCAAGAACGTCCCGGATTCTTTCAGTGCATGTTCTCCTCGTGCTTGCATGGGTTTTTCTGGGTACACGGATTTCCTCCCACAGTCCATAAACATGTAAATTAGTTTGACTAGTGATTCTAAATTTCTCACAGATGTGAGTGTGTGTATTTTTTCGTAGATGCTTTCGTAGATGCTAAACAAGCAAAAATGGCTGATGTCATTTTCCTAATGTTTCCTCTAGTAATCAATAGGTAAAAAAGACCTATGCAATACCTATGAAACACTACAAATTCACCAAGAGTGTTTACTCACATTATTCATTATTGACCATTGTGAAGCGTTGCCATGACAAAGAAAATGAGTGCTGTAAATGACTACCCCGAAACAGAAGTAAAGAATAGTTCCCATAAGATGTTTGTACTCCTATTTCTTTGGGTTTCCCTTGTCTGGAGTGAAAGAACCAGTTAGATAGGATAGATTAACCGAAATTGGTAAGTGTGAGTCTAAGTGTGTGTGTGTGTGTGTGTGTGTGTGTGTGTGTGTGTGTGTGTGTGTTTGTTAGATCCAATTCTGGTTAAATTCTCCCCAGTGATCCTGATAATAGCTTCACAATCTTTGCAATTTGAAGATGATCTAATATGTTTGTCTGTATGTGTCCATGTGATGGACTGGTGGATCAGTCGGGGGTGACCCTTGCCTTTTATTTAACGACAGCCAGGATAGTCTCCAGTAGATCTTCAGGTATAGAGAAGGGATGGATGGATGGATGGATGGATGGATGGATGGATGGATGGATGGATGGATGGATGGATGGATGAACATAAAATATAGGACATCTTCCAGTCTAGTCTTGCACTATGAACTCAAAGCTTCCTCAATCACTCCTCAATCACTCCTCAATCACAGTCACGAGCACTTTCCAAAAAAGTGGGGCTTCCTACGGTAGACACTATATATATTTTTTCGAGTCAGGCTGTAATTCCTTCCAATAATCCCACGGCTTCACCAGATTAAAGCTGCGTGTTGTGGAGAAGAAGCACACGGTGTGTAAATCCTTACTAGTGATCAAAAACCAAAACCATGACAAAAGGAAACCTTTCCTGCTCTTGTGAACGCGTGTCTCAAACATCAGCTGTTTATTAGTGGATTAAAAAGGCAACTGTTGGCTTTAGTAAATAAAAGAATTGTGTCATGGTGTAACGTTGGGTAGTTCTACAAAAAAACAAGCTTTCATTTGAACTCCTTGAACCATCGGCAATTTCAATTCATTTGATTTAGTCCTATAATGATGTTTGTCAGATAATTGGTGGTTGTTGTTTTTTTGTCTTTTGTGCACATTCAAGGGTTTAACTAACTGTCAAAGCGTTTTTTTTTTCTTCTTCTTCTTCTTCTTCTTCTTTTGTTCAACATCCAGCCTAGGCTCTTGTGCCGAATTGGTGAGAAAACGATGCCCTAACCAGCACAGCTTAAAGATTATTATCTTTATCGGCAGTTAATCTTCTAAGGTCAAGATAAAAGCTGAGTGTGAAAGTGAACTCCTTGTGTCCCCAATTAAACACAAAGTCAGAGGGATAGGAAAGGAGGGTGACAAAGCAATACTTAGATTAGCCCATAACCCAGGTCCCTGCAGTGTGGAATAGAAAACAACACAATTAAATTATGACACCTGACACTTAGACCCTACCTCAGCGTCAAAAAAAAGAAAGAAAGAAAGAAATAATCCTAATAGACTAACTGAGAGAAGTGAGATGCTGTCAGACGATTACTGTGTGATCGCACACATTAGCACGTTCCTCTTCCCTCATGAAGCTTCTCACCTTGTTGTTTTGCCTTGCTTAAAATGAAAACATTAATGTTAACTTTTTTTTTTTTTTTTTTTTACAAGTTTTAAACGAGTACAGTCGCGATACAACAAACCAATGGAGTGTGTGCTAGAGAAGCAAAGGGGATTATTATTAAACTACATTTCAACAGAACAATTATATGACCAGAACTTTTTTTATTTAAAAGCTGTGATTCATGTAGGTTTTATTGTTCTGTATGGGAATTAACCCTCTTGCGGATAATAATCCCAAAACAACTTCAGGTAAGGCATCACACTTACTTTTAATCAACATTTGGGTGCTTAACAAACACTAATGAACATTAGGAATCCATTGCCTTAGAGAAAAAAGGACAAAATGTCCAGCCGGACTTTTCCGAGCACAAATAACACCTACACATCCCCTAAACTCCGGGGATAAAGCCGAGATTGTGATGGGGATTTCATATAATAAAACACAGAAAACATGTTTAATTGTTGCTAATGTGAACCGAGGATTCAGAAAAGAAAAGAATAAACATTACAATGTGGTGGGCTAGTTCCTAACGGACCGCTTTATGATTAATGGTCTACTACAAACACTTTAGTGATGTTGGGCAAAACTTGGCGAATGTAGTGATCTAAGCTACCAGTTTCTGTACTCTGAAGTGCCTTCTTCAGGAAATGTAGTACGCTAAGATAGAGCTTCATATTTAAGCTATTCTTTAGAATGTAATTTTCATATCAAGCCAAATTCCGGATTCACGAAGAAGACAGATTTGATCATTATGTGCTATGTGAAGCTGATTTTTTGATTCTGGTCATACAGACAAGAAAACAAGGATTATATTCAGTACAGGGCGGCGTGGTGGCATAGTGGATAGCACGGTCGCCTCACAACAAGAAGGTTCCAGGTTAGATTCCCGGGCCGGGGCTCTTTATGTATGAAGTTTGCATGTTCTCCCACAGTCCAAAAAAATGCAGATTAGGTTGACTGGTGATTCTAAAATTGTCCTTAGGAGTGAATGTGTGTGTGGATAGTTGTTTGTCTATGTGTTGCCCTGAGATGGACTAGCGACCTACGTTTACATGTTAACATTCGTTACACTCATATTATACACCACTATTCATAAAATAAAAAACGTTTCTTTATATACCACCAATTATTAAATAAAAGTAAATTTGTTATGTAACACATTAATTAATTAATTTTTTTTTTTTTTACCTGTTTATTCCCTAACAGGTGCCATAGGGGTCTGCTGGAGTCTATCCCAGTGCACATAGGGCAAAAAGCAAGGGACAGTTCAGTTCATTTTTTTCATTTTTATGTGCAAAAATGTATTTAATAAAAATGTGTCTTTTTATTTAAATGTATTTAATTTATTTATTCTATTCTCTGGTAATAAAAATAATTAATAATAATTAATAAAAATTAAAATAACAAATCATCTGGTAGATGACATAAAAAATATTTAATAAATGAAATCTATTTTCTATAAGCTAATCTATCTAGCTATTTAACAGTTGTCTTTTGCTAGCTGTAATTTGCAGCCCAATGACTGGCAAACATATAGAAGAGGAAATCACTGTGATACCAATGTCAGTGATGATGTCACTGATGGTACGTCAGTTACGGATCGATGAATGTAGCTTGTGGATGCTACTTTACTACTTCATCAACAAATGAGCTACATCACTTAAATTGAACAAAACACCACCATGCTACTGAGAAATTAAGTTAAACTAGTAGCATTGTTATTGTCCAACAATATAACATGTATAACAATGCAAAAATACCAAGGCTGTACTTTCGTTGCACTTTTTTAACCAAAAACTTTTGCAACTTTAACTAAAACTTTGCATGAAGTACATTAGAAGTAGAAACTAGTAACAATAGGAAAACAAGCTATTAACTAGCTTTAAAAAGTAGCTGAGGACAAAATATGAAAAGGCATGGTAATTGTGAGAATACCACGGAAGACTGTGGTTAATAGAAGATAAGGCTGGAATGAAATTTGACACCAGCATCACAGAAGATGGACAGAGGAAGTTAGAAGTTGGAGGATGGGTTTGGGACGGAAAGCCGGTTCTGTTAATTACAGTTCCGTCTCCACTCCAAATCTGTAAATTAGCTTTGCTGAAATGATCTGCGTTCGTGGAACAGTGAAAGGAATCAATTTGCATGCTAAATATAACCCTGAAAATTCAATGAAGGGGCAGTTTTAATATTTTCTCCACTTAAGATAATGGTGGGCACCACTGCTAAATTTGGCCCTAATGGATCCTTTAAAGACAAATTATGATTTTTTTTTAAGATGAAAAAAGGAAAAATATTACAATGTGCAGTTTATATCTTTTTTTTTTTCCAATTAGACGATGTAAAAAAGTGAAATTGCACTTGACTGCGATGAAAAAAACATTGTGTTTTTTTCTCTTTAACGTAAAAACTGATAACGGGACTGATTATGAAGGTCAATTTTGCTCAAATGATATAATTTCTAAAGCAGTTGGGTTCAATTCACTGTGTAAGATCCGAATGAGCAACCTGAACATTTCTACAGAGAAGAGAGAGTGAGAGAGAGAGAGAGAGAGAGAGAGAGAGAGAGAGAGAGACTCAATTTCCAGTTTCAACAGTCAGCTTGATTTTCCCAGATTCAAAAGATACTCAAAAGATCTAGAGAAACACGCTGTCTGAGCTTATGGTGTGTTGGATAGCGTAGTGTATTTAGTCTTCTGCTCCATTGGGCCATACCAGATGGATGATTCCTCGAGGTGATTTTTTTTTGCACTAGAGCTACATTGATTTGGTAGCAGCAGGCAGATGTCACACATGTGCTGAACAGTGCTCAATGACTTTGCTATCCCATTCCCATTTAAATTGCTTCTACTTTTCCTTTCTGACACCTGTTTAAATCAATGTCTTCCTCTGCAGGTCATGGGCTGAATGTACTGAGGCGCTCACCGAACCGCCTCTCAAATCCACTAAAATCAACACAATAATTGAAATATTTTCAAGCTGATTACACCGATGCCCGAGGCTCGGCTGGTTGCTAAGAGCGCACTCCCTGGTTGCTAGGGGGAGTAAATCATCTTGCATTATTTGATTTTTGTTACTGATATGAAACCCCTAGTCCCTCGATTAAATGTCTCACAGCCAGACACCTAAGGGACGGAGAAAAGAGACAAAATAAAACAGTCACCGTGAACCTGTCAAATAGCATCTCAAACTTTTTCCCGTCCTCTGGGCTCGGACACAAATCGGCCTGCTTATTTGTGTTTGTTCCAGCCAGAATCTCAAAGCTGAGATGAGGGGGTGAGTTGATTGAAGTGGAAGAGGGCAGGCGTGGTGAAATGTCAGAGAATCACACATCAATCTGTGCTTTGCCGTATTATCGAGCTCACTTAGCACTCGCAGACTAAGCCTGACTGGGTCATTCAGGACAATAAGACTGGTGGTAAAGCAGGACAAGAACAATTTAGCCTTTGTTTCCTCTCTGTTGAAGAGTGTTTCTAAGTATGTTTAAAGCAGTTTGTGTGTTTGTATATGACCTGGTTTAGTCCTATAAGCTTCTATAGTACTATTCTGCTAGGAACTGTTTGATGATTGAGATTTTATTTGTTTAACATTTGATTTTATGTATGGTTTTAGATGGGAGATTCATCTCCATGTTTCAATTATTCCATGATTTTCATTGGGAGTGACGAGGATGGACAGGATTGGAAATGAGTTTATTAGACGGACACCGGATGTAGGATGTTTTGGAGACAAGGTGAGGAAGGCTAGTGTGAGGAACTGATCTCGCCCCTTCCATATTGTTAGTGTCTTTGCTGCGCATTGGTGATTACGTATTACTTAAGGAGACGTGTCACTCACTATGGCGCGGATCATTGTGAATGTCTGCGTTTGTATGTGAGCCTTGATCTTGAACTTGGAAATTACTGTTTATCTAGCGTACTCGCATACTGCGTGTGTATATACTGCGTAAGTTTGTATTCTGATTCTCACGTGCATCTTTACACTGGGAGTTTTGTCTGTCTGCCTTAGTCGCTGTAAATTACTTAAAGCTATGAAGTATGTCACTGCAAAATGGATCCGGTTATGCCCATAACTTTACAGAATGATCCGGTGGGATGTGCTCATATTTTTAGCGGCTAGCCGAGCTCAGAGATGCGTCATCAGCCTTACAGCCCGCGGAAGTGAGCCAACTTACTGCAGCGATTCACCAGTAGGTCTCTTACTGAGAGGCTTGCGCACGTGTCATCCATGCCGCTTTCTGAGAAACTCCCTGTGCTTCCAGGGAAATTTAATGGTAACCTATCTTTCTGTGTTAAATTTGTTCACCAATGCCGGGAGTACATTAACGCACATTCACATGCTTTTCTAAGTGCAGGCTTGTGTTTATGCGGTAGTTGCCACATGGTACTTAAACCCGCACCTTGGTTTGGATATTGACTATTTGTTAGCCCAGTTACTCTGAGTCTACACCCTGGAGACATCAGAGGAGATTTACTGGGTTAAAGCTAAAAGACTTTGTGATCTCAGTTCATCTGATGACTACTTGTTGGAAAACTGCAACTGGGAGTCCATTGGAGAAGGACCACGCTGCAACCTGGTTGAGACCTCGGCTCAGGTCCCATGTAGCAGATCCTTAGCTGGACTTTACCAGGGCAGCAGGTTTGTTAAGGACTTCAGATGTGCCCATTTATATAGATGTGGATTTATCTATTTCAGCTTCGCCTACACAGGTACAAGAATTGTCGGCCACTAGTTTGGTACTCGCTACTGTCTTGGTCTCGCCGAACCCCAGGAGGGTCATGCTTGGTCCGACAAACCCCAGGAGGGCCAAGCTTTATCACTCCAGCCTCGTCAGTGGAATCCCGAGGAGTCTCTTTCAGACTCTATGCAATATGCTTTTGTTTTTGTGTTGCCTGAGAAGCTTTGTGATGCTCCAGTACTACCTGAGGAGTCTAATGTTGTTACTGGAGTTCCTGGCATTCTGAAGTCTTTACATCTCTTTTGGAATGGGAATGGATTGGGATAAAATTTTTGTCACATACATGATTATACAGAGTAGAACATATAGTAAAATGTTTTTTCTTCGCATATCCCCAGATGTGTAAGTTGGGGGTCAGAGCGCAGGGTCAGCTATTGTACCACTGAAGCAGGAAGGGTTAGGGGTGCTCAAAGTCCCAACAGTGGCGGAAGTGGGGCTAAAACCAGGTCTTCCTGGTCTACCGATCATCAAAAAGACTTGCACTTCCTTAGTTTCCTGATTCTCTTGTGTCTGTTCCTCCCGTTATATTTTTTTGTTTATGATTATGTTTTGGTCCCCGCTTCTGCCAGTTTTGTTTTTTTCTTATACTTGGTTTGTTTTGGAGTTGGTAGCCCTTCATGTTACGGTTTCTACCAGCCTCTATCCTATCTCCACTTCTGGGTTAAACCCTGTACTTGTTCTTTTGCTTTTCAGTATTTCTGTAGGTTCCTTTCCTTGCGTCCACTTACCTGTTATAATTTCACGATTTCCTCTATCGCAGTTCCTCTGCATTTTTCAGTCATTCTTTGCCTTTCCAGTTTATATTTCTGTCCTAGTCTGCTTCTAATTGCCAGTTATCTTGCTCAGTTGTGTGACAAGTTTGCTACCTTTCTCGGTTTAGTTCTTTGTTCAAGCGCTATTCCTTTCTGTTTTGGTTGCTCTCTTTGTTATAATCGCTGGACAAATCTTTGTTTCTTTCTTTTCTTTGGTCCCTTTCGCTTCTCGGCCTTTTGGCTAAGATCAGGTATCTGTGTCCATGCCAGGAGAAGACAAAATGTTTAGGTGAACAGTATTGGACTGGATGATTGATAATGTGTTTAGGGATTTAGTAACAAGCTTTTGTTTTTTTGGTAGCGCACTTGGGATTTGTAGTGCGCTTTAGCTATTTTTAATGTGCTTTGGTAGCACGATTTGGCTATTTGTTACTTGCCATGGTTATAGGGTAGCGCTTACTTCCCAGCCACGCTTTGTTGTGGGACATGTTTAGTGTTGTTTTTCAGGCCCGCCTCGGTTTCTGTTTCCAGGCCAACCTTGAGTTCTGTTTCCAGGCCCGCCTGCTGTTTTAAGTGTTTTCCACGCCCGCCTGCTGCCTTAGGAGTTTTCCAGGCTTGCCTTACTCTCACAGTCTTTTGTATCTCTGTATCTGTGTTATGTTCCTGCTCCAGCGTTTCATTCCTGTATATTGTGTACTCTATTTTGTTTGTTATTCGAGTTTTATTTATTATTTTGTTTCATTTTGAGATATTGTTTTGCTTAGATTTGACCTTATCTTGTTTATTCAGTATGTTTGGATTTGTCTTGTTTTGTATATTTTCTCACATCTTATATGTGTTTTTTATTTTGGGCATTGCCTGAGAGGATGCCAGGAGGTGCTCTTTTGAGGCTGGGTTATGTGAGGAACTGATCTCGCCCCACCCACATTGTAAGCGTCTTCGCTGGGCATTGGTGATTACGTATTACTTAAAGAGATGCGTCACGCACTATGCCTCGGATCATTGTGAATGTTTGTATGTGAACCTTGATCTGAACTTAAACTTGGATATTACTGTCTATCTAGCGTACTCGCATACTGCGTAAGTTTGTACTCTGATTCTCGCGTGCATCTTTATGCTGAGTATTTTGTCTTTCTATGTTAGTCGCTGCTTCTTTATTTACATTTCACATTTTGGTTTCTATTTGTAAATTAATTAAGGCTAATCAAGTACATTGCTGCAAAATAGATCAGGCTATTCCCGTTACTTTACAGATAGGTTGAGATGGTTTGGACATGTGCAGAGGAGGGACATGCAGTATATTGGTAGAAGAATGATGAGAATGGAGGTACCAGGCAGGAGGTTTATGGATGTAGTGAGGGGAAGAAATGCAGGTACTTGGGGTGAAAGAGGCAGATGTAGAGGACAGGGTAGTGTGGACGCTGTGGCGATCCCTAACAGGAGCAGCCGAAAAGAGAAGAAGAAGAAGATTCATCTCTATGCTTCTAGTGAGGTTGGAGTAGATCATCCCATGCGTTTAGGATGTTTAAGGATATTTATTTACAGTTTTGGCAACATTTTCTAAGAATATAAATGGAAAAGTATCATGATTTATATCTTTTTTTATAGTAAAGCTGTATTTTATCAGAGAGCTGTATTTTGTGTTTTATTTTTTGTGTATTAATCACATGACTGCATTTAAACAGATATGAAAACTTTACTAGTTCTTACAGCGGCAGTGATTTAAGTGCGATGATTAAATGCTATAATAGTCATGCGTTCCAATAATTTTGCCCCCTTTTCTTATTCTTGTATGTTATTGTTGTTCTAGTTTGTATAAATTTTTTTAACACAGAGAAAGAAATATTTAACTCTCACAGAGTTAAAAAAAAAAAAAGAATACAGACAAAATACGCATATACCCTTCACTTCACTTAGTCACTGGCTGGTTTACACCAACCAATATGATCTTTGCTCTTGATGTCCTTTTATGATCTAATCTGTGTATTTATTTTATTAGCTTGTCAGAAACATTGGCCATGTGCCAGAATTGTATTTGTATACACACTTACTAAAATACCCGGCGATAAATATCCCAATCTGAGAGAAGACAAATTAGGAGTTTGAGGACCAATCAAAAGATGATCTATCTCAATGAAATAAAAGAGAAAGAAAAAAACCTACAGCGTAATGATTTTACAATTTTTCCCCCTAATATGAGAATATCCGCTTTGTTCACCCCTTCATGCAGTTGCTATCTTTCTCTCTTATCCTATGACTGCTTGTCAGCTCCAGTCTGTTACCCTGCATTCTGACCTCTTTTATGTCTGAGGTTCGACCACAATACCGTTTGACATATCTGAGTTGGCTGGTTTGGTTGCTAATTTCCGAAGCAGAGACCCTTGACACAGCACTGACTGTGAGTTACTATTACAGGAATGTCAAAGCGTCCCACAGCGCCACATCAGATTATTAAGCACTTTTCTCCACTGAATCAATGTTTAACAACTGTGAACTTAAAGCTTTAACTTGAGTGAGAAAACTAAAACTAGACATTTGGTACCTTGTTCTTGCATTCCAGCTGTTCAGTGGATTCAGTCCCAGTCTGA
>JAOTRA010000022.1:5799413-5811960 GCA_026260255.1 Pseudolaguvia tuberculata
TGCTGGGATAGGCGCAGCAGACCCCCGTGACCCTGGATTCGGGAATAAGCGGGTAAGAAGATGAATGAATGAATAATAATAATAATAATAATAACAACAACTGCCGTCCGAGAAGGCAAAAAAAGAAAATACATTTTAAAACAATGTTGCGTTGTCTGTTTTGATTATGATAAGTGCAAGCACAAAATGTGTATAATTCGTTCAATTACCGCTTCTGTTAGGACTGGACTGTAACACTATCAGTCTCACTTAATTCTGAGTGTAATTAAACATATGCACCGGGCAGCAGGATTCTCAAAGTTACATTATCATATCTACATAAGACAGGAAAAGGAATTTGTGAAAGTATGGCTGCATGGACAGAAGTTTCACGCGAACCATTGATTTCATTTAAACTTGAAATGTTCCTTAACAAAAGCAGTGGAAAAGTGGATAACGAAATGGAGAAAATACATTCCCATTATTTTTAATTGGACAAGCACTTTTACTTGACACTGTGGAGAGAGCTTTCATGAGATAAGTTAAGTGAGCTGTTCCACAGAGACAAAAAAATTGTTTCATATTCTGTTCAAAAAGCTAGGACTTTATTGCTTTTCTGGATGATAGGGCAGAATCATTGTAAACAATTGCCCCCTTATCCAGAGCGGGCAGAGAACGTGTTCATTTGCACTTTAGCATGCTTGTGTGTATCTGCACATAAAGGAGTCTATTAGGGAAGTGAAGTTATTACAGGCAGCAGTCAGTCTCCTCGTTGCCACGATAAGAGTTGAATAAGATTAAATTATCCTTATCACTCACTCTGACCCTAGAAACAATCAAAACCTTCCAGGCTGGTGGATTGTGTGTTGAGACCACCTATATGACATTTATCAATGTGAGAGATTTTTAAACAGCGGTACAGTAACAATCGGGCAATAACTACCAGCCTGACATCAAAGCAAACGTGTTCATTCACTATAGGTAGAGGATAATGGGAAAAACCCCTGCATTATTGCCAACACTTCCTGGAAGTCCCATCATTAATTTCAAATGTCTGTAAAATTGAAGCGATAAAAATCCTACCTTGCTATACATCAAATATTTCAGCCGGTGATGCTCAGGAAGATATAAATCTGGAGCAGGAAAATGAAGAGATTTATCTGGAGATTGTTTCAGTTAAGATTTCAGGGTTACCTCACATTCTTTTTGTTGTACAAGAGAGAGACATTACACCCATGGCAGCGCGTGACCTCATTTGCTGAGGAGAAGAAATTTAATTAACAAGGCAAACATTGTCTGTCCCAGTGTCTCTGCTGAGACTCCAGCAGACAGCAACTGCCTTTTAATACCTGTCCAAAACGGCGTCATTACCGCACAACGGGCAGCTTTCAAAAACTTCACTTAGAGAATATAAAAATCACTGGAATCTGATTTGTGTGCTTGTGTGTCTACGACTGTGCGTGTGTGTTTTCTTTTCTTCTTTTCAAGAAAATAACCACACTTCAATAATTACTCCGGACCTTCACAGCAGTGTTTGTGTGTGTGTGTGTGTGTGTATTGAGGGGGTGGGATGCACAGATGCCAGCTGAGTTGACAATATGCTCCTGGTCCAATGCCATATAAAGATGGGGCGGAGCCCCTCAGTCTCTATGCATCATAAAGTCTTCCAAATCCCATCGCATGCCAGTCCGGGTGCTCGGATGGGAAGGGAGGACTCTAATGTGCCAATACACAGCATGAGACAGAAGAGCGAGAGAGAGAAAGAGAGAGAGAAGATAAAAATCAAAAGAGTGGTTGTCATTCAGAAAAGAGGAGCCCTGATTACAGGACTGTGTCAGGGGATGGGAGGTGGGTACTGAGGGCGAGGCTGATTACAGTGCCACTTATTGGCTGAGTTTATATGGACAGAATGAGGACAAAACCAAACTCAGTGGGTAGCAGAAGTTTGGGCCAGGCTCACTTGCCACTGCTGTGACCCAATAAATGCGACCATCACTCTTCTCGAGCTCCTCAGAGGATGCAGCCTTCAGGCCCAACTCTACCACAACTGACCCTTGTACACTACACAGCAGTAAAGAATGCTTAATACAAAATCAGTATGGGTGGGAAGAAAAATAATATGTTTAGACTAGAAACTGACTGGCTAACTATTCAAAGTAGTGGTTTTATTTCTGTCTGTCGAGGTGTCCTAAGGTCACCAGCAGTAAGACAGGGACTCCTATTGCGTGAAGCATAAACAGACTGTTTAACCTCTGCTACATGGTCACAGGCTTGGAAAAACCTTATGTGTTTGGTAAATGTTTGCTTTTTCCCCCCTCAGCCATTATTGCAAGAGCAATGCCTGAACAAGCCAGGCAATAACCAAGCCAGTGCTCCATTACCCCAGCTTCCATTCATGCTAATGATGTGCACTATTACTCTTCTCCTGCTTTAACTCCTTTGCCATTTTACTGACTTATGGCACTATATATAACAGGCCAAATCACACTGGATCTGGAGGGGGGTGTCATGAAAAACAGAAGCCGAGTAGTGAAGTCCATAGCAGAGACCACGGAAGAGCAACACTCCAAGGCTGCCATGCTTCTCCCCCTTCCTTCTTCTGGTTTATCCGGTGTGAACACATGTAATTGGGTCTGCAACAATATCAAACTCAAAGCTGAAGTGAGGTGGCTTCGAAAGCAAGAAGCACAGCAAAACAATTTTAAGCCTAATTTGGTATGAGACATGACTGTCCCAGTGGCGGCGCCCAACACAGTCAATTACGCTATGGATTAAGTGCGTACAATCAAAAAGATAGAACAAGATAATGTGCTAAGATACATTCGCAACACAAGCAATTAATGGAAGAAGCGTGACACTGAGCTGTTCAAGATGAAGGAGGAGCGAAGGTTTTGGCACTTCATCATTATTAACGACAAAGACGCCCGCGAATCTCCAGGAGGCCGAGCTGTGGCAGCATGGCGAAGAGGGAAAAAAAATAGGGCGGGGGTAGGCAGCCGTATGGTTCAGGAGAGGCAGACGGAGCTGTCAGACAGGCCGTCCGGATTCCATGGCTGCTGTCTATTACTCATGTGACCATTGAACCCGCCAGGCGGAAAACGACTGGGGTTCACGAGGTGATTAATGAGCTCTCGACTGCCACCCGTCAAAATATGATGCCGATTATTAAGCCCGGACCTCTCACAGGACAGGACCCTGGAATGCACTTTCATCGAAAATCAATTTGATATTTCTCTCAAAATGGCAATCGCTGTGTCTTTATTCATTACCAGACTGACACTGTGTTTAAAGTATGCGCCATGCTTTGGTCCCACAGGTTTAGGAATTAGAGGTAAGGAAGCTGGAGGATGTGCACGTTAAGAATATCATGAGATTTACATTTTAAGATTTACATTGGCTTACCAAGAGAATGCCCAGCATAAAGGACGCATTACATATCGCTGGACGTTCACAGAAGGTTTGACTTGAAAGAAAAAGTAGCAATACATTAAAAGCCTTAGTTTTCCAATAGGCTGGCAATAAAACCCAACGATCCACCAGTCACCTTGCTCTAATATTAGAAATAGGAAGAGAAAGAATGGCAGCCATTAAGCCATCATTCACAGGCTGGAGGAATAACGAGTTCTTCTCATCTTCTTTCAGCTCCTCTGCATCCGCCACGTTGGATGCATAGGAAGGATATGCAGCAGCCATCAGGTTAGACCACAAGAGACTCTGAAGGAGATGAAGCCACACATTTGATCTGTGCATCACAGTTAGAGGAACAGATGTGACAGAACACCGGTTTCTTGATAAACAGACTAGATCTAGGGCACGCACCATCTAAGACTCTTCTCTAGGGGCAGTTGGGAAAACCCAAGGCATTACAGAAAAAAAAAAAAACCCAAAGCAAATTATCCTGACAGGGATGAAACAATAGCAAATTGGACAAATGATATAATGTGAGGCCTATGGTCCCCAGCAGAGTGCAGCAGCATGGCTGTGCTTGTGGGAGAATTGGAAATAAGAACAGGCTTTGATGCTAAAGGTCAGCCAAGACAGTAGCTCTCAGCATGGTAATCTCATTGAAATATTCCAAATACACCAACCCCCCAACCCCTCCCTCGCCCCAAGAAACAATCTCTCACTCAGCACGCCCATTGTAATGACGTTGTTAATAATGCATTGTATATAAAAGGAGCCTAGTTTTTATTTCTCAAGAGAGAGCCTCATAGGCTGCCACCTCATAATGGGGAGATTCAAGGAACAATTTTTAGAGATGTCACTGACAACTTCACACACATATTTTCTAGGGACTCAATAAATCAAAGCGGTGCTATTTCACTGTCGCAAAGCTTGCGTTTCTCTATGATAAATAGCCACGGTATGGTACAAGTGAGGCAAACGAGGCCCACATCGAGGAAGAAGTGCGGGATTACTATTACGAGTGCTGGGAGGCCAAGCGTCAGCTTTTATGACCCGCCCATGCCACTAAATATATTCTGACAAATTCCCATTAAGAGCGTATTCATTATTTTGTCTACTTGGGAGAGGAGTGCACTGGGTGTCAAAGCAATTTTGAAATGACGCTAATTTGAATTCAGCGCACCAAGGAGACAAAATGGAAGTTGCAACGTTCTCTCAGCCTGAGAGGACAAATCTACCTCTCTTTTTCAAGAAACGTTTGTTTTGACACTGTGATTTCTCGTTGACAAATCAATTACTGGTCAGTTCAAAGAGCCTGAAAATGCTTGCTAGATTTCACAGGCCAGAGGCCACTGTTGAGGGATTTCGGCTGAAACTTTCCCATGGCAAAGAGGGTAAGAGACCTGTGTTAGTAATCTAATGCAGATCATGCCTGTGTTTTCCACTACATCAGGCTGTGACTAGCCCCTCTCATTAATCACTAACTGCTGACACTGAAAACATCCTGGCCCTTTTAGATGAGCTAAATAACTTTAACCATCACAGGCTAGGCTAGCCAGGGCAGCTGGAAAACTCTCCAAGTCGCTCCAAAAGAAGTGCAAGAGTGATGGTATTGTGTTGTCTTTGTTTACATAGGCCCTCATCAGCACAGTGAGTGGCCTGCATGAGAAGGACAGCTGGCCATTTGGACTGGGCTTCCCACATCCCCCTAAGCAGCAGGGAGTCGGCAGTACAGGCCAAAACAGGGCGATCGAAGGATTGGAGGGAAGAGGGGTGATGGGGGGTTGGCATGGCAGTGTCTGCTGATCATATTTTCCTGCCCTGGCCCTGTCTCTGTGCTTCCTCATTCAGACATGCCAGCACCTCATGCATGTGACAGGGTAACACAATGGCGGAGCAATACAGATATTTAACTTTTCATGCTCTGGATGGGTTGATACACATGGAGCCGAAGCAGGCAGCAGAGGAAAGCAGACTCGAAAAGGGCGGAGGGAGGAGGGAACATTACCATGCATTTGCATCCCAACTCTTCAGACACGAAAACGGATTGATTAATGGGGACAGGGCTGGCTGAGCCATAACAGGGATCCTGCTCAGGTTAAGTGGTGCTTAGATTGTTTTATATAGCCTGTGATTAGGAGGATGAAGCTGAAGAGTTTTGATCGCTCTGAGTTCGCACCCTCTCTAATCAGCAGAGGCCTTTCGATCCAACCTGACCTGGCAACTTCAATCAGACATGCCTGCACTGTTTCCCCACAAAGGCTGACAGCTTGTCCAGCAGTAATAATAAAAAGGAAAACACAAGAGAGGAGAGCGAGAGAGAGAGAAAGAGAGAGAGAAATCCTAAACTACAGTAAATGGACTTTTAGTTTTGCTTATTATGTTGAGCTAAACAAAGAGCTTGAATATATTTATTGGACTGAATATTTATCTTAAGCTGTAAAGGAAAGACAGGGGCACAATAATGACATTATTAACAAATACATTTTTGAGCTGCTCAACAGCAATAAAGCTAATCAAAATTATAGTGAATGAATCCTTATGTTATAAGTGCAAATTTAGCAAAAACACCTACATTGAAAGTTTTTATTTTATTCCAGATAAATGTATTATACCAACCTGCTGTGCTAATTATTCATTCATTCAAGCATTCATCTTCTAACCCCGCTAATTCGGAGTCACTAAAATCTGCTGAAGCCTATCCCAGCAGACGTAAGGCATAAACACCCTGGACATTAATGAACAACCACACATACTCCTATGGGCAGTTAAGAATCACCAAATCAACCTAATGTACATGTTTTTGGACTGTGGAAGGAAACTGCAAGTATTCTGCACCAAAAGACTAACGGCACGGAAATCAAACCCAGGACCTTATAGATGTGAAGGCGACCATGCTAACAATTATGCCACCGCGCCCCATGCAAATTTTCATTGAGTTAAATTTAGCCATGCTATCAATATTTATTAGCAAACTCTCTTAGAGATTTGAGCAAAATGATTACAAAAATCTTTAATCATCATTTCAGTACTCCACATGACTAACATCACTGAATTCCACACTACCTCCAGGATGAGACAGACGGAGAGAACATTAGCCAGTGGTCTCTGATGATCGCCTACACTTAACCTTTCCGCCCTGAAAACCATCTCCACAACACCGCTCCGAGCACAACACAGCATGCTCACGATACACCTTCCACCATTTCAGACAGAACTGTAACCATGCCATAGATAAAAACAAAAACAGAGAAGGTCCATGCTAGCGCTGTTCACTCCTTTTCGAAAGAAATGAGTGAATGAAAAAGAGAAAATTGAGCTGAAAAACACAAGGCAGATCATCTGTCAGGGGAGCGTCTCATAGAGCGCCTTGAGTTTTCCCTTTCAAACACACTGGGTAAGTATTTTAATTAGTTGGCTAATTGTCTAAGTAATTGGTAGACAACTTAGCTCAAAGAGTAATCAATCTCGACAAGGCTGTGTTCTATCACATCAAAGGATCTGTAATTAAGACAGTTAACTGAGATACGCGCTTTAGGCCGCTGCCGTGGCATGGAGGGAGGGGGTTTGGTGGTGGTGGGGGTGGATGAATCCAGATAATGCATGAGTGACAGGGGAAAGCCTCCAGTGAGAATGTAGAGATGGAGGAAAGACTTATCATAATGTGTGGAATTGTAGGGTTAGGTTAGGTTGTGGTAGGGAGGATCGGTAGAAACACTTTGTTAATAAAACTTTAATATGCTGAAAGAAAAGTTATTAGTGTGCGAGAAAGCTACATCCATGCCTTAGTTTTATTTCATTTTTCTAAAAATAAATAAATAAACAAATAAAGAAAGAAAGAAAAGCTTGATTAAAACGCAATTATATAAAAAAAAAAAAGCAACCTAACAATTCATCATGCTACCTTGTATTTACCGTGAAAAGCTCGGTGTTGGTCAATAATGGGAAATGTTGTTTCATTAGACATGTGGTGGAACAATTCACTCTCTCAGGCACCGTTTTGGTTTGTTTAAACCACAGCTATCATTATCTACAGTTCATTCTCATTTCACATAACTTTGCTCTGGTTATAGGCAATTATGAATTACAGTCGGGAGGAGGCCCGACTTCGTTTCCTGGAAATCTGGGGAAATTTTAATTTAACCATTGTGGAAAACAAGAACCTTAATGAACAATTATACAAACAGTCGATTTCTGTGTCGTGCAGTCGACTTAATTAAAATTACTATAATGAAAAATGAACTAGTTACAGCATGAAAGCTTACTTATCAATTTTACAGAAAAAATAAATAAATATAAAGGGAATTGAAATGTTTCAGCTTCCTGCGTTAGTGAGTTAATGAAAACGACCTGGGTTACAATAAAAATTTGAATTATTTCACAAATAAATAATCAATGATGTCATTAATTACAAAGCACAACAACTCGATTCCTGCATCACTGAGAAGATAGATATAAATAATTCAAAAGGAATAAATCCTATAGATTTTAATTACTGCATTAATATGTTCCTGAACAGAAAGCACGCTATACCCATTTGTATATACGGTGTGTGCAAAGGTATTTATCGCCTCCAGATATGATATTTTGAACAACCTAGTAAAGATGTTAGTCTGACTCTTTCTCCTATTATGATCTTCACACTTTGGTGCAGTTCTTCCACTAGATTTTTCATCTAGAATCCATGTGACTGTCTGGTCCAATAGTATGAGTGACATTAGACACTAATGTTGGAGGTTTGGAGGTCTGGGGCTCAGTCCGGGTTCCAGGGTTGATTCAGAATCAGGACCAGTAATGAAATAATGTAACACTATTCACTAAATCAACATTTCATTAAACCAATCCAGGGAAGTATCCAGGGAAGACCCATGCAAACACAGAGAGAACATGTAAACTTCAAACCAAAATACCCCCAAACCAAGAACCCAAGACCTTATTCCTGTGAGGTGACTGTGCAAAACACTACATCACTGTGTGATAGATTTAGAATATTACATTTTGTTTTCAGGAAGGGAAACAACTCAAAAATTGAATCAAGGAGAGTTTGATTGGCAAAAAATGGTTGATTGAAATGATTGGTTGATTCAAATGTGGATCCAGGATTAATAAAGGATTTTAATACAGGCTCACCACCTACTGGGACATAAGGCATAACTGTGTGTTTCAGTATTACGGTAACAGTTCTGAATCTCTTACAGTATGAAGGTGTGCTGGTAAAGTGTCCATGAACTTTTGACCATATAATGTAAATCATATATATCATAATAGAAGGTTTTCCAAATGTCAATTCTCACCAATCCCTCTAGAAGTGACATCATGGGATGTTAAGATTAAGGATGAAGTGTGAAGTGTGAGCAGAAGTTCAAGAATGCGGGTGGAGAACATTGGTCAGCACGGAGAGGGTGTGAGATGTTTCAGAAAACGTGTGTGGGTTGTAAATGTACTCATCAACACCGATCAATGCACTACTTTGATCCAATGCAGACCAAACAGCATGTGTTCACCACACCACGACTGGGAGAGCTATTAGCCAACAATTTGCTGAAATGCAGAAACTAACGTCAGTTTGACTAAATCCTGCTATGTTTATATCTACTAAAGTCGAGCGGTCAAACCGTTGCATAATTGCTCTTAAGGCATTATCCTTACGTAGGGCTGGCACAGCTCGCAGCATCCTGGTTAATATTAATGTATACACAAACTCATGCTGCAAAAGGAGGCAGGCTGTGTTAAATGATCAGATTACGCTGGAAAACTGATAGCAGATGTACGCGTGTTCCAACCCAAGTGGCTAATTACAGAGGGGCTACCCCGAGAGACAGACAGGAGAGGAAATTAAAACAGTCCTCCTCCTTTCTCGCCCTCTCTTGCTCTCTCTCTCTCTCTCTCTCTCTCTCTCTCTCTCTCTCTCTCCTTCCCACCCTCTCCCTCTAGCAACGGCCAATAAGGAAAGTGGCACTGACAGATTGACAAATAAGGTTAATAAGTACTTTCCACTTCTCCTAAAGGCTAATCAAATATTAATCCTTGCAGTGTGGTCAGCAGAAAAATAACAAACAATCAGTGGAGAAGCATTGATTCAATTGATTTGACAGTGAAGCTTTGGAAAACAAATTCCCTGAACATTTACGCAGCCAGGAAGAAAACTTCTTTATTCGGACTCCGCGGTTTCATATAATAGCTTATAATTGGAAAGAGAAAAAAAAAAGAAAAAAAAAAGATAAATAAACAACCTGAAATAAACCTCTAAAACGAGTTCATTCTCGAAATCCACTTATAGAAAAGCAAAAATAGTGACACGTATATGTGCAGTATGTGTATTTCATATTCGTGTTTTATTGGTCACATACAGAATTAAACAGTGTACATATAGTGAAATGTTTTTCTATGCATATTCCAGCTTGAAAGGTTGGGGAGCAGAGCGCAGGGTTAGCTATGATATAGCGTCCCTGGAACAGGAAGGGTTAAGGGTCTTGCTCAAGTTGTGGGGGCTTGAACCCTTGTCTTCCTGGTCTTCCATAGCAATGCTGGGGCTTGATCCTGGGTTCCTTGGTGGTGCTCGGGTATAAACCCTTGTCTTCGTGGTCTTCCATGGCAGTGTTGGGGCTTGAACCTTTCTTGGTTTTTCAAATAACAACTCAGAACCTAAACCATTTAATACACCACTGCCCCTAGTGCCAATAAGTAGTTGGAGAGAAAAACTGGGGATCCACTGACACTGAAATTGAACTCTTGCACATCGTACTCATGACAAAAAATACTTACATACTGAATACTGATATCTCTTGTCGTGACAGAATGTTCAATGCACAAAAACACAGTGATGAAATAATTCAAAATGTATGAGTAAAACCCATGCATTCATGTAAACTTCCAAATACAAATCCATAAATGGGTATTTATAGAAGGACTGATTAGACAAAGTATTGGAAAACTAACCACTAGCAGTAACATTAGCACTCAAGAACTGTCTTGCAAAATGAGACAAAATGGCAAGAGATAACAGGAACACCCTTTGAATAGTCCCACAGGTATTGGCAAGAACCGGAAAAAAATATTGATACTAGTATTTTAAATGGTATCGTTACATCCCTTGAGAGAACATATGTTTAGTTTTCTCCATACTGATTAGCTACTGTTTTCAATTTATTGATATGAACAATCTCAAATTCCTTCTTCGTGAACACAAAAGATTTCATAAAGTTAATGACTAAATGCCCAATTACACATCAGGAATCCTTGGGGCATTTTAGTCAAGTCAAGTAAAAAAAGTGGATCTATGAAGTAATCCGTCATGCCTAGAAAAGAAAAAACACCAGAGACTGCAGTCAGCACGCTAACATACTAAAAACACCCAGCGATATTTGTAAGAAATTGGAAATCAAGCACTCGGTAGCAAGAGGGGAAGCATTATTGTCACAGAGGATAGCAGTTGTGATAGGGTTGTTTTTTGTAGCCTCTGTTAAAACCCCCAATTTACCCTCCACCCCCACACCACAGCCGATTCTCTTTTTTTTTCTCCACTGCTTTCACTAATCACAAGCCCCAGGACATCTCGAGGCCTAGTGGACTATGTCTGCAGCTCTAGACACACTCACTGATAGGACAAAATTGGATCCAGTGTGAATGCAAAGAAGCTTATCATCCAACATTGCCAGGCACTGCTTCCTCCTAGAGCATATGTCAACATCATTTATTAGATGTGGCAAGGGACTAAATAATGTATGATCACAAAACGAAAAGGGGGGCGGGGGGGGGGGGGTTATGAATCTCTCCCAGCAGGTGGGAGGAATAATATTTGCAAAGAATATGAAAATTATTAATAGAACCTCCTCGAGGGAGAATTATTTGTTAACATTATCCGGTAAGTCACTAAAGAAGGAGGGGAGGTCTTCAAATCTATGATTAATCATATAGAACATTTTCAATAATAACAATATTATATCGTAAAGACTTTCCACTTAACAGTAAGTCTGCGTAGAGTAGCCCTTCATTAAGCTAATAAGCTCTTTGATTCAGTGATTCATGCTCACGTTTCTTTAACCCGTCTTCCTGGAATGGGTTCAATTTCAGGGATAAAGCTGATCCGTCTCTTTTGGGTTGTTTAATGAAATCAGGAATGCGCATTTTTTTTTAAGAGAACCAAGAAAAAAAACCAGACTGGACATCCTACACTGGAATGATAGTGAGAAGTTTGCATAATGAACGGACAAAGACAAGCGTAATTATGTTGAAGTGTTTAAGATGGTACGTTATACAGAATATGTGAACATCATGAACTCAGTGATCTCGGCTACGTTAATGCTAATAGCTATAGCCTCATTGGGCTTTTCGGGCCGGGCACTTCTATCCCGAAGAATCCGGAGGAAAAGAATGCACTGTTAACATTTTACTGGTTTATAATGATACTTAGGGAACATTAGCGCAGCAAGAAACCGTGGCTAAAAACCAATGCGGTGAGTGCATTGCGTTAGAAAGGACAGGCGATGATGTTTTCCTTCTACACATATATTCATTACCAGGAAATAAGTATCTGAGCAGTCCTTCAACCAAAATTTACTCCAGAGATATGTGTAATTGACTCCACATCTAACAGTATGGAACAAATCCTACTAGCAGAGAGGAGTCCACAAATTGCATTAAAAACACTCAATTGGTCTGGGATTGGAGAACGGCACGTGTCTGTCTCTATCCTATTACCCACGCTGCTCTTTAATCTACTAAACATGCTGACACACAGGAAAAATAAACCATCTCTAATATAGTCACAAGAAAAAAAAACCTAGAGGAGGAAAAAAATCTAAAAGTGACGTGAGACATAAAGAGCATCACTTCACTTCTACCACCCAATCCGCTCGTGAGAAACAAAGACTGGAAAGCTGAATCAGTGAATCTAGCCCTGACCAAACCCCCCTCCCCACACCGAAACCTGATTGAAAACTAATTAAGGCACCTTTGATTACATGTAAGCACAAAACAAGATGGCTGCACCAACTCAAGCTGTCATCATCCACTACCCACTTTAAATCTGTTTCTTCGTTTTCAGGCAATCTGTGGAACCCAGAACTGCAGAGTCTAATCCTGTTTTTATCCACACACACACACACACACACACACACACACACACACACACACACACACACACACACACACACACACACAC
>JAOTRA010000022.1:5877419-5897935 GCA_026260255.1 Pseudolaguvia tuberculata
TAAGCGGGTAAGAAGATGGATGAATGAATGAATGAATGAATGAATGAATGAATGAATGAATGAATGAATGAATGAATATCTGTTCATCCCTCTGCAGGTTATATCATAAACGATGACATCACTCGGCTTCGAAACATCGGTCACTTTCCAACACGTGAGCTGTTAAGCACCACTTCCTGTTCCCCTTGGCTGCAGTGCTATGGATCTCGGCTTCATAATCCCGGGCTTTGGCTCTCAGTTTGGCGATGCTACAGAAGCGGAACTCCTCGGGACTGGTCTCTTCTGCTCCTGTCTCATGTCGGGGCTTTGAGTGCAGCCGGTCTCCTGTGCTCTTGTTTTGTTTGCTGTTCCAGCTTGTCATCCGGTCGCTGTCGGACTCTGCGTTTCTCCTCAGTGGTGTTGCTGGACTGGTTTTATTGTCTTCTCCACACGGGTTTCCCATCTGTCCTTGAAGTTTCATCTGTCTGCGCATTTTTGCTCGTCGGTTCTGGAACCACACCTGTATAAACCGTACACATAGAACAAGACTCAATAAGCAGGGTTCCAATGAAGAAAATATTCATGACCAGATGCTATTTTATTTACAGTTATATTTGATAGAGTCACTTACATTTATCTCTTTAAAACATCTGAGCCATTGGGGGGGTTAAGGACCTGGTTCAAAGGACAAGCAAGGGGCGACTTGGTGGTGCTTCTCACCAAACCCCTGATCAAACCCCCATAAAATTTTAAGTGGAAAAAATTTGTAGCTTTAAGGTCACATGACAAATCGTGTGATATGAAATATTGTGTTATAAAAGATTTGTAAAAATATTTGTTTTACAAATTACTTTACTGTTCTTTTTTTCCATGACCCTATAAATCCTGAATATTGTTGATTTGTATGTTGTTTTTTATTATAAATTATTATTAATCTAAAAACAAAAAAAAAATAATAAAAAAAATTTAATTGACTCATCTGTTGTTTCATATTTTTTTTCCCCCTCACAGTTCACAGAGAAGAACTTAATTATGGTATAAAGTACATAGAATTCATTCCTTCCTAATTTAGGGTTAGGGGGTTTGCTGGAGCTTATTTGCCGGTGAGGCAGAGGTACACTCTGGACAGGGTGCCAGTCCATCGCAGGGCCACACATAGAATGGAATGGGAAACGTAGAATCACCAATCAACCTAATGTGCATGTATGAACTATGGGAGGAAACTGTAGTACCCGTAGAAAACCCTCAAAAGCACATCCTTTCCCATGCAAACTGCGCATAGAAAGATCCCCGGCTCGTGAATCGAACCCAGAGCCTTCTTGTTGTAAGGCGACCGTGCTAACCTAGTATCTAGCATTAAAAAAATTATTTTTAAAGTAAAAAAAGTCTTTCTGGTTCCTTACCTTCATTAATTTACTAACATTCATTTTAATCCAACTTGAATAATTTTTTTGGAAATCTGATATTATATGTGTCTGTACACTTTTCCTCCACTGACCTAGAACACTATTACAAGTCGTACCGTGTTTAATATCAAATAAATGTTAAACTGAATGAACATTCTTAGAAATGTTCCTTAAATAATCAGCTAATTTATAAATCTTTCATTTTGCAGATGAAAATACACAAAAAAGTGCAGCACTTTCATATCAGTCATTAGGAAGCAATGATTATTATTATTATTATTATTATTTATTAAATAGGTATTTAAAGAGGGGTTGTACCTGAACTCTGGCCTCAATCAAGTCCAGTCGAAGTGCCAGGGCCTCACGCATGAACACATCAGGGTAGTGTGTGCTCCTGAAGGCCTTCTCGAGTTCCTCCAGCTGCCAGCTGCTGTAGTTGGCACGGGCGCGCCTTTGCTTGGCGGGCCGTGGCTCATCTGGAAGCATGTGGCCAATTAGATGGATGCCAGCGGCTGACGGGGGGAACTAACAGCTCTGGATTGGCTAATTAGCATCGCATTCATTAAGATCTCTCTGGCGCAGCCGCGTAATTGATTGTTAGTTACAAGCTGTTAGCTGATCCTTTGTAAACATTCAAGTCCCATTAAATGCCAAGGATGACTATTATCAGAGAATAGGCCATCATCCTCAAATTACCTCTCATACTGAGAATTAAATGTACATTATTTCAAATATATTGCACAAATAAGCTACACAATTTTCCTGCTGCTTCCCTGGAATAAAGATAACTGTTTATTGGGGAAGGATATTTTTGTAATAAAATAAATAAATAAATCAGACACATTAATAGAGTCTTAATAAACAACTGCACCTGCTTTAAGGTACCTGAAATAGGACAGGATTTTGAGGAATCTTACCAGTGGAAAGTCGAGCCATGGAGGAAGTCGGCGAGGCCAGTAGTAGAGCTTGTTTACAAGGATCAGGATGGAAGTAGGTGCGTAATAACTCGTAGCTGAGGAAAGGAGCAGGGATGAGGAGCTGAGGATGGCCCAGCCTGCTGGGAAACGCTGGGAAGAACGAAGTCACTGGAGAGTGCAAGATGCCAGGGTTCAGGGAGGAGAGAAGCTGTTCAGAGCTAAACATATTGAATCAAAAGAGAAGATAAAAATTTTATCCAAAGTCCAAAACAGGCCGAAATGCCAGATAGGTCCCTGTAGGACGTGATGATGAGTTAATGCCAGCGCAACTAAATTTCTCAGGAGACTTCCAGTTAGATGAACGAAAAGAAGATCCGTGCTCTTCTTCAGGCTCAACCAAAGTCAACCCGAGTCATGATGCTGACTTCATGCTTAACTCCAGGTGCTCCACCTTCTTGCCTGGTCACATGACTCACCTGTGACCACTAATGCATCTGGAACAAAGTTTGAGTTGAAGGGAAAAACCATCCAGTCATGAAGACAGGAGTTCACCTTTTATACCAGGCTCAAAGAACATCACTCTTCATCAGTGGTTCATCATGACACCTAATTCCTTCATGTGTAATGGAGAGGCCCGGTCGTACTCCATTTGCAGAGGTCTTGTTTTCGTAATGCAGATTTCTAAAGGCAAGTTCAGGCACTAGTCAGCTTCTGGGTTGTCTATTAATGTGACAAAACTAGACACAAGGCACCGGAGTGTAACGCAAAGAAAGAAAAAAAAAGAAAAGAAACGACAGTTCCTGCCAAGCAAACTTTTAGTCAGGCACGTTTGTAAGTAAGAATTTTAAGATTCTAAATATTTTACTGGAGGAATCTGTAAACTGAGGGGCGAGAAATAAAATCTATCTACGTGTCTAACATTTATTTCCATGTATTTTCTTCGGTTTCCTTCCAACACTTTCAGTGAAGGTTTTCAATCAGACAGACGAGATCAGAGGTTGGCAGCTGAAGAGCTTTCAGTAAAGCACCCAGATCTTTAGATAAAAATCTTTTGCCGAAGCACAAACAGCTTCTGTTTACAAAGTAAACACATCATCCTAATTGGTCCGCATAATTGACATTCATTTACTAGCCCATTTACGGCATATGGCTGTTCGTACCGCACTCATTTGATCCTCTACACAACTGGTAGGGAAAAAAGGCAGACGGCCCTCAGGGAAAAGTGCTGATGAGTTTCTGTAATCGGATGTGACTCCAAAAATGAAATTCACAGTTTCCGCCTCGGTCGGAATGAAGTGCGGGATTTTTTCCAAAGGATTTTGACAATAAAAGGGAAATGATTTGAAGCGACGTAGACTGAGATCATCTGTTTAAGTGTTTAGGGTTAAGAACATTAAAGACATTTGCCTTGACAAAAAGAACAAAATTACTTTTACACTTACTACTAATCACATTACCATAACCACACGGTTTGTACCATCTCTGCTCTAGGGGGGTGCTGTATTAGACATAGACCTTTCTTAGGACCAACAGCTTCCTGATAGAAATAACAAATATTTTACTCTGATGGAATGTCCTTTGTTCATTCATTTCTTCATAATCTAACCCACTTGTTCCCTTATTCGGGGGTCTGCTGGAGCCTATTCCAGTGCACAGAGACAGGGTACACAGTGGACTGGTCGCCAGTCTATCAAAGGGACTTTGAGTTACATCTTATTAATACCTTATGCTTTAATATTATCACAATCCTAAAATATAACAAAATATTTATTCATTCATCTTCTAACCCTAATTCAGTGTCCCGAGGTATGCTGGAGCCTATCACAGTGCACATAGGGCGAGAGGCAGCGGTACACCCTGGAAAGGTCGCCAGTCTATCAAAGGGCCACACATAGACAGACAATCTCATAATTTACATTTACAGCATTTGGCAGACACCCTTATCCAGAGCAATTATAGCCTTTGCTCAGGAGCCCACAGTGGTTGCGCTGGGAATCGAACCCCGGTTTTTTGTGTATCAGTCCAACACCTTTACCACTAAGCCACCACTTCACACACACACACAAACACACCTATGGGAGGTGTTGGAGGAAACCGGAGTACCCAGAGGGAACCCACACAAGAGCATGCAAACTCCGCAAAGAAAGATCCCCGGCCAACAAGTCGAACCCGGAACCTTCTTGTTGTGAGGCGACTGTTCTAACCATAATACTATATCATATTGATCGTATTTGTAACTCAGTGTTGACAGTGTTGGACTGCTGATTGGACGATTCACGGTTCAATTCCTAGCACCACACAGCTGTCACTACTGGGCCCCTAAGCAAAGGCCCTTTGTTCCTGAGAGACTCTTGCTCAGTTAGATGAATATGAGGGGGGCTAAATAAGGACATCTGCCAAATGTTAGAAATGTTATTTAACATGGCTGCTAATACCATGGCAGACGCATCAACTGCCTTAAAGTTGTTGTTTTTTTCTTTATTTGTTCCATTTTTCATCCCTGTATATCTGCTCAGCACTAAACTAACCCACTAGCAACCACTTAACGTTTCAATTGATCCTAATCAAATAGATCAAACATTGTTGTATAATGAGTTACCCGACACCAGTACTGCTGGCTGTTATTGGCTGAGGAATTGGTATCCATTTGACACAGCTGCACGGTAAACTCTGACGGACAGGCGATGAGTGCACCTAGATCGCTTGCTGAAGAGACAAACACAGGTGTGCCAATTAATCCAGCAAAAATAGATTACCTCACAGACACCTAGGCACGGCGTGCTGGCTGATCAGATCACATCAGAGCTGGTAGAATCCATCCAGCTGTCAGCGGCTGTGCTAACCGCTTCAGGCTTTGATCAGAGCACAGCTGGACAGAACAAACAAAAGTCACAGTGCCGCAAACAGCAACCAGGGCAAGACATCGCTCCACACCTCACCTGGCCGGATGCCGAATCTTCTCTCCTCGGCTCACCGTCCACGCTAAGCGTCAACAGCTGGAATTTACAAACGGTTGCAGAGAGGTTGATTTCTGTCGGGTCCAACGGCAGGAAAATTCAATCAGATGATCAAAGTGAAATATTTCTTACTCATATGGAATGCGGCTAATAGTCAGGCCGAAGGCTGCTGGCTATTAGCAAAGTTAAGTAAACAGTGTGTGTGTGATAGAAGGATCAGTTGTCTGTTCTGGTCACAGGTAAACACTGGGATTTCAAGAGTCCTTACATCTAATGTTTGTTCTTCAGTTCTCACTCCAAACCCCCATTGAAGTGGGAGTGTAAACCAGATCAACAATTACTGCCGGATCCCATTTCCTAACCACGAAATGCGTCAGAAAAAAATCCGACACTTTGAAAGACGACATTTAGCAAGTGGACAATTAGAATAAAGCTAACAAGCATTTGGGTATGAAAGAGACATTCAAACAGAGTTTGTTCTACATTATAGCATGAAGTTGTGACAACTTCCTCAAACCCTGCTGTTGATATCAGACCCCTTTGAAACGATGGAATGAGTAAACTATATAAATTTTGCTCAGCCTCGCAGGACGATCCGACTTATTTTAATGCAAAATGACGATTAAAGCAAATCATCAGACTGTAAGATGCTAAATAGCTCATCTAAGCGTTTCAGCAACGGCATAGTGCGACACGCTATTTGTTATGCTCTTCCATTCACAGCACCATTAACCGAACCCGAATGAGCTCGCGGCTGCATCGTAGCGTGGCACGGATTCTCTTGATTGATCTATTTGTGAAGCCGGATCGTAATTTAGGAGGGCTAATTGCTTTCTGCAGCGCTAGGAAATGTTATTGGCCCCAGCGTTTTGTGTAGTAGGGATCAGACGAGAGCTACAAAGTCCTCTGCGAAAAAAGGAAGACAGTCCAGGAAAAAAGATCCAGGACCAGAGCATCAGTGGCTTTTATTGGAGTTTATGTTGTTCTGCGGAATCTTAGCTAATGTGGCTGTTCGGTTGTGTGTCTTCTGCTCCAGAGATATTATCAGATTTCAAACTGGATGTGTCAGCACAAGATTTTAGCAATGCATAATACCATTAATACTCATCGTCATGAGTGACATCTAAGCAAACAGTGCGCCTGTACAGGCAGAAGAAGGCACGGCCGTTACACTGAGTCATGGGAAAAATGTGCTCGAAATGAGTGAAGGACAAAGTTTAATTCTCCACAATGACAAACTCCTATTCCAGCATGGCAATGTCCCTGTGCACAATGATCTCCATGAAGACATGCTGTGTCCTGATTTGGACTCAACCCCTTTAAACCAAAGCTGTCTGATCTCACTCATACTACCGGACCTGAACACAAATCCACACAAAAGTAAACATTTTGATGTCATGAGTACAAAGAGGAATTAGACATTAAACATTTTATTCGAAACTATCCTTCAACTCAGCATCTTTTTGTTAAAGGTTCAAAATATTAATCCGGGGGTCTTTCTGTTTTTATGTACTGGCTGCACTTGCAAGGGTTTCCCCTTTGGGTATTCTGGTTTCCTCCCACAGTCCAAAAACATGCAGATTAGGTGGATTGGTGATTCTAAATTGTCTATAGGAGTGACTGTGTGTGTGAATGGTTGTTCGTCTATGTGTTGCCCTGAGATGGACTGGCGACCCGTCCAGGGTGTACCCCACCCTCTCGCTCTATGTGTGCTATGATGGCGCCAGCAGATTCCTGTGAGCAGATCTTCATTTTTGATGTCAAAAGTTTTTGTGGCTCCCTGTTTGTTTTTTTGCTGGAAAAGGGTTTAAATGGCTCTTTGAGTGGTTGAGTTTGCAGACTCCTGATCTAGTGGAACGACTGTACAGATGTGTGGAGGTTTTTTGTAAACGTCTTTATTTCTCACATATACTCTACATTGCAGTGAAATTACTTTCTTTGCATATCTGATGATTAGAAGTTAGGCTCAGCTATGATAGAGCGACCCTGGTGTAGGAAGCATTAAAGGGTCTTACTGAAGAACCTAACAGTGGCAAAATGGTAACCATAGGGCTGCATCTAACGGTCCACTGACAATGAGCAGCAATCAGACACAAGCACACCGTTTTTACACCGTTCTGTGTTCCGTGTTCATTTTAGCTTAATATTATGGCAGAACGCTGTCACTGAGCTGCATCTTTGTAAAAACACCTTAAACACAGCAGTCTCTTAAATCCAACAGTGGTGGTGGTTTGCTGGAGTCAGATGTAGTTCACTTTATTTTCTGGCCAGCAGACATTAGCTGTTTTAGCTAACACCTGCCCACTTTCCACCCTTCCGCTTCCTTGTGCGCCAGTTTCAATGACGTTTCTCCAAGTCCCCGGTATCAAGTGATGCTGCAGGCTGAGGGCCTGGTCCTCAAGCAAGGTGAGGCTGTGGAGTTCATCCAGTAGAATTCATTATGCAGACTGGTTGCTGCTGGATTCTCCAATTTTAATAGTGACGGTTCACATGAATCAGGCTATATAAAAAGAATAGCACCTTTGTGGGAGCCGGAGGGAATATTTTGGCATATTTTTTAAATGCTTAAAACCAGGTCTTCGGTTCATCAGGTACCACTACTCCATGAGGAATAGTGAGACTATCAGGATTAGAACTCTTATGAAGATAATGGCCGACGTTCAAGTACTTTTGGCATAAAATTCCCGCTTATTCCCTAATTTGGGGTCACATGCATCTGCTGAAGTTTATACCAGTTCACATATGGCAAAAGGCAGGGGCATACCTTGGGCATGTCACCATTTCATTGCAGGACCACAAACAAATGAAATACCTGAAGAAAACCCACGTCTACACAGGAAGAACATGCAAACTCCTCACAAAGCATATTATTTTAGGAATTGTTCTGTAAATACAGAACAATGATCACATGATCATTTGGCATTTGCTCTGGAAGCTGACATTTCTTCCATAATGGAGGAAAAAGTGCCCCCAACTTAAGACATGTTTACCGCATTCCTGCCCGAGTCTCCACTCTCTCTCCTTGTGGTAATTGTATCTCCTTATAGTCAGCAGGGCTGATTGCTTTAGTCTCGGATCATTGACAGAGAGAAAGGAGAGATAGGTAGAGAGAGAGAGAGAGAGAGAGAGAGAGAGGCCCGGGCAGCTTTTTCATGTCAGAAGCTTTAAGGAAAGCGTTTGCGATCCAACAGCAATCACACTTTATACTTCAAAGCGACAGAGGAAAAGAGAAGCCGTCGGCGTTCTGCTTTTTCGACGATATAGCCGGGCACCAGTCATGCGTAAAGGAAGAGGAGATGATCTAAGATGAGGTGCTATTGAGGAGAAGACAGAGCCGACAGGTGTGCAGTAGGCAGGTAGGAGCACATCACCCAATACACCCCCTACCGCCCTAAAAATGGAGGGGGTGATATAAGCTGTCCAAATCTTTAAAAGACTGAAATAAATGGTTGGGGGTTTAGTTCAGAAAAGTGGATTTACTTACTATATTACTACATTGTGCCCCCCCCCCCTTCAAATTTAATTAAGATCTTTCAGACAGTAAGTCAGATATGAAAAATTTATCCCCCCGTTTGTACAATTACATAAAAGTTTCCATATTGCTAATATGAAATTCTTAACAAGGAACCAAAAAAAAAAGGTTAAGAGATGTTTTTGGAAATAGACAAGATGGAAACGTGACAAACAAAAAAATACTATAGCGTACATGAGAAGAAAAGGATTGTGGGCAATGTGTTACATTTCAAGTGCAGGTCTAAAATCAGTAATCTTATAAACAAAGAAGACCCAAAGACATAAGAAAACTAATCGTCTGCTTAATGCTCTCCATGACCACCAGGGGGCCTCCAAAGAAATGACTAATTGTTTTCATATACATATGTATATCTACAGATACAGGCTCAGATTATTTGTATGCCAAATTAACATTTTCTATTGAAATAAACTGAAATGACATTAATCTATTCCAGGTCATCAAAAAACACTTCCCATTTTTACCTTTTTTAAATAAAATAAACTTAGAAAAAGGGCGACACAGTGGTGTAGTGGTTAGCACAGTTGCCTCACTACAAGAAGGTCTGGGGTTTGATTCCCAGATAAGGGATCTTTCTGTACTGAGTTCGCAGGTTCTCCCAGCTTGCGTCGGTTTTCTCCGGGTACTACTGTCTCACCCTGGACATTTTGCCAGTCCATCACCGGGCACAGACAGACAAACAACTACTCACACTAACATTCACTCCTATGGGCAATTTAGAATCATTAATTAACCTAATGTACATGGAAATCGGATTACCCGGAAGAAACCCACGCAGAAAAGATCCTTGGCCCAAAAATTGAACCCAAAGTGGTTTTACTGACTAGCGCTACTGTATGACTAGCTATCGAGTGAGACTCGAAATTGCAAGTGGCATTTCAAAAACATTTTTCTTATTGATGTCATACAAGTTGGTGTTGGTGTGATATATTTGTTAGTAATGGAAAAAATAGCGATTGGTTGTCTGAAACCTGAAATTCAGTTCGCAAACTCAAAGCAAAATATAAAAATTCACCCAAAAGAGACAACTGGTATTACTAAAACTTTCTTTTTCTAAAAACTCCTTAGTCCAAAAAGTCCACTGTAATGTCATGAACAATCGTAGTTATTAGATATACAGCCATATTAAAAAAAAGAGAAATACAGGACAGTATCACAACAAGAAGGTCCCGGGCTGGTGGCCTTTCTGTGCCGAGTTTGCATCTTCCTGCGCTTGCGTGGGTTCTGTCAGGGTACTCTGGTTTCCTCCCAAAGTCCAAAAATGTGTACATTAAGGTGATTGGTAATTATAAATTGCCCATAGAGGTGAATGTGTGTGACTGTTCGTGTATGTGTGGCCCTGTAACGGACTGGCAACCTGTCCAGGATGTGAGCTGTGATAGGCTCCAGCAGACCCTGTGACCCCGAATTAGGGAATAAGCAGAATAAGATGAATGAATGAATACTGATAGGGGCCCAGTTAAATAAAATTCTGCCTAAGGGCCCCTCCCCTAAAATCTCCGGCTGGTTGCTAACCACAGTGAAGGAAGACAGACACAAGAACCCCAGTGAACAGCCTGAACCAACATTAGTGCCACAGTCATGTTCCATAATCCAGTGGAAAGCCCACAGAAAACATTTAAAAAGTGGCAAATCATTTTTCTACCCCCGCCCACCCCCATATCCCCAATCTACCCTGCTTATAAATCCTTACAGGCTTATCTACAGAATGTAATGACCCACATTTTTAAACCCAGCAATCAGCGCCACTAAACCCAAAGCCAACATTTAAAACAAACTGCATTTTGGTAGTTGTTAATTCTCCTTTGGACATGTTCAAGTCTGAGTGTTTTTTTTTACTTGAGATCAGTCAAGGCAAAACAGCAGCGTGTCAGTGAATCATCGCAGAGTCTTCACTAACACCTTCCTGCCCCAGCAGAGCCGTCACTCAGCTCCGTTCCACACCAGTGCCAGTCAGCCTGTGGAGAAAATGGCCCAGGCAAGAAAAAAAAAAAACCATCCGGGTTGAGCTGCTGAAACTAGTGAAAACTATTGAAAGCTGTCGGGGGGGGGGGAAACTCGACATGATGCACAAAACCTAATAGACAAAATTCTTGATCTGCCCCTCATCACTTGCCCCTGTTACAGAATCGATGTAGAACTGAAGCTGCTTAGTATCTCTGCCAGAATAGGAAAGAAAAAGAATTGCAAGGTACACCGCCTTTAATTCCATGCACAATAAAGCCTGATAAAGGAAAAAAACACTTTATTTAAATGTATTTATTTTATCTGCATTTTCTACATATTCCAGGGTCTTTACTTTAGTTTTTATCTGTTTGGTTATGTGATCGATATTATTTCTTTTCATCAACCAATTTACTTCCTTAATGCAGTTTTTTCCACCTGCGTTGTCGTTTTCCTGGCCATGACGTTCCATAAACATAGGCTAGTTTAAGAAGCTACTAACGAGTAATAAAAGACAGTCAGACAGGCGTCAACATGAATGGCTAACATGGGTAACTTCATTTACCGTCTTCTCACCGACGATAGACTACAATTACACCTGTGGGTGCAAATTGTTTATTATTAATTATCAGAACGTAATTCTGATAGTTTACTTAAGTTAGAGAAAAGAAGTTGGGCATGTATTCGAGTAAAGTATGTGTAATTCTGCCATCTCTGCCAGCTGAATTGTTTGCTATTTGACTATGCAAAAAAAAAAAAAAAAAAAAAAAAAAAAAAAAAAAAAAAAAACTCCCCCCCAAAAAAAATAAAAGGGGCAACTAGGTGTAATGCTACACGCTGTAAGGTAAAAGATTTCTCTCCTTTGGAACACGCTGACAGGAGAGCTGAGATTCATGAAAAAGAGTTCCGAGAGGAAAAGGGTTGGTCTCGTCTCACACTTCCATCCCGTCTGCATAAACAAACACTGTCTCATCCCCTAAGGCATCCCTGCTAAAAAGCCCCTATACGTTCCTCTGGTTTTGCAGTAAAGGAGCATGTATAGAGAGCATGTATAATCAATTACAGACATGGTTCATAAGACTTTGTATAACCTGAGAGCACCCACATGATCTTTATTCAGTTGCCTTCAAACAGACAAAGAGCTTTTTCAGATGAAATCACACCAGCCGAAAACAACTCACACTTTCATGGCAAATTGGCTTCCATTAGAGCAGTGGAGCAGTGCGGAAATTTGGTCAAGGATGCAAATATGGGGGGGAAATATGGGGGGAATAGCGTGACTCAGAATTCAGTAAGAGTTCACTGCTATGTTTCTTCTGTTCCACGAACAATAGACTACAATAAACATCCCATAAAATAAGATATTGAAAACACGATCATGGAAAACAAGTGTGACATCTGCCCACAGACAGAGCACCTCCCCTTCTTTATTCTTTTGTTGTTGTTTATTATTCAAAGTATTCTAGACCAAAAACAGGAAGAAAACACACAGCCGGTATCAGTCACATATAATCAGACATGATATTCAACAAATCCATTTTTTGACAGCACTTGATGGTTGCAGGTTTTTGTTTTATGTTTTGTTAAAAAAAATTGTAAATATGTTTCAAGAAAAAAAACAGCAAAACTGACGGCTTATGTTGTAGCCTCCATGTGCAGGACCTTCATAGACTCGGCAATAACAGAGCTGGTATCTATCTGGCCGTAGATCCCCACTACAAAGGCTTTATGGAGTAGAATGTTGGCATGCTCTGTAGAAACACGTACACACACACACACACACACACACACACACACACATATATATATAAGAGATACGGATGAATTATGAGTAAATTTTTTTAATTTTTAAGAAGTTCTTAAGGACAAATAAATTAAAAAAAAAAAAAAGGTTCTGATGATGGTTACCTTGGCAGAGAAGGACATATTCTGGTAGGTTCCTCAGGGCTGTTTGGATAACATCGAAATTCCCGCTGCCGAGGCAGTACATGTAGGTGGGCAGAAAGTCTGCTGCCAGACTACATAAATGCAAGCAAGTATTTTTAGAGATTAGTTCACAAGTCAGACAGGAACAATGTGTCGGCGTGTGTTCTAACATCTGATTAAAGAGAAATACTGATTTAAATAAACTTCCGCATTAATGATGACTAGGGCTGTGCGATATATTGAAACTGACTCAATATCGTAAACGTAAAACGTAAAAGTGATTTAATATTTCAAACGGTCAAAGTTCCATGGTCAAATGTTCCTAAAGTGTGTGTGTGGCCAACAATGGTTAAAGTGTTGGATTACTAATCTAGGCTCTTGAGCAAGGCCCCTAATCTTCAACAGTTTAGCTGTATAAATAAGAAAAATGCTTTAAAACTTTGCTTCACCAGTGTAAACCCTGAGCCTGTCACCGGGTAGTGCTGCGGTTATTTACTTTTGCTCACCTGGGAGTGTTCTGAACGCAGCGCAGTGCGAGACTGAAGGCCATGTTGCGACACAGTTCTTCAGGCGAGCTCATCAACCTCTGCAGATCATTCTGTAAAATAAAGTACATGGTTAACGCGGTTGCCTTATAACAAGAAGGTCCCGGGTTCGATTGCCCGGCCGAGGATCTTTCTGTGCAGTTTGCATGAATAACTGACTATCTGTCTTACCATGAAATACTGGATTATTTCCGGATTTCTCTTAGACTTTTCATCGATCTCAGTCAAAACGTCCAACACATCTGACCAAAGAGACAAAATTCATATTATTATTACTGATGTTGTTTTTTTTTTTAAGAACCAAATGTTCTGTTTTTAAAGGTCTCACCTTCAATGGCTTCCCCTTTAGCAAGCTTCTTCACGTACTTGTTCATATCTGCCGAGCTGAGCGCTGTCGAGGCCGAGATACTGACCAGAGGCAATGTACCGGAGGATGAGTCGTCTGCTGGATGCACCGGGAAAAAAGTGGTAAAAGTGTTGGACTAATAAGAAATTTGAGGGGTTCATGTCCAGTGTAATTAAAGTTACCACTGCTGGGCCCCTGAGCAAGGCCCTTATAAACTAATTACTCTATTATACATATAATAAGTTTGGTTTTAATTCAGCTTTGAGAGGACAGACAGGTTTACCATCTTTGTCTTCTGCTGAGACGTCTGAGTTTCCCGTCTTTACAGGTAGAGTCAAACCAGCAAGCAAGGATTTCAGCTGCACCAGGTCGGGATTCTCAGAGGCCAAACCCCTGTGATTGAGACAGAAAATTAATTGACACACAGTTTTAGACATATATAAATAGAAAATAAATGTATCATAAATAAAATTGTAACAAATGAAAGGAACGTCTTTCTTACTGAAGGATGTCCGAGTGCTTCTGAAGATAAGGCACGGCAGCTGCTGCGTCATGAGTGATGTATTTCTGAAGGAACTGCACAAACTTGTTAATAACCGGCAAACGGGATAATCTTCGAAAGTTCTGATTAAAGAAAAAGAATCGACATCTTTTATATATTTTACTTATATATTATAAAGTCTAACCTTAAGTTAGAAACACAATCACTCGGTTAAATATATATCTTATAATACCTGTTAAATAGAAGACAAATAGAAATAAAGAGGAAATTTGTCTTATGCATTTTATACATGATGAATATTTGAGAAGGTTAAATGTTTTTATGTCTGGTGTTAAAGGGATTGGGGGGTTGTAATGTTTCTATAGTTTTTATTATAAGACGATGCTAAAGCAAATATAATGCATATGTGTTTGGACTTTTTGTAGGTTTCAATGTTTCAAAAGAGGCAAAAGTCTAAACTTATAAACCGACGACTGTTAACATCTAATAAGACATTAGTACCATAACTGAGAAAATTCATAAATACCACAAAGATAGAATTTTAGGTTCTTTTTGGTGAATATTCTAGATTTCATGTCTGATCACAAACATGAAAATGTCTGCTATCTGTTGTTCAATACATACTATATGAATATATAAATCCATATATATAAATCCATCTGTTGAGAAACGGTTTTATAAGGAATAACAAAAATACATTTATAGGCAAAAAAAAAGTTTATCCTGTACTGAAAAATGATGCCTTTTATGCAAAAAAAATCCTTTCAAATATCTCAAAAATGGTACGTTTGATAAAAAGGCTCAAACTGTTTCTCTAGTTACGCTAGTTATAACTCTAAAAAGTATTTATTTATTTATTCATGTAAAACATTTATGTTATTCTCTGTAGTTTTTTTGAACACTGTAATTTATAGTAACTAGTCTATAATCACATGATTATAGATTCTGTGTTTTGCTGTTCACATACACAACTTCAATCCACACTCACTACCTTTAGGACTTTAATAAAAGACAGCAAGCAGTCCTGCAGCGCCCTCTGATGGTCTGAGTGGAAGATTCGTGGCTGCAACAGCTCCAGGATGGCAAGGACATCACTGAAAAAAGTTAGATGGTGCTGCTGTCTGAACTCCTGTAAGTTTAGGTGAATTCGACCATGCAGAAGAGCAGCAATCATGGGCAGTTGTCTGGACAGAAAGAAAGTGAAAGAAACTGCGTGTTACATTTATCCACACAATATTAAGATAATTAAGAAATTCATTAAGAATATTTCATCTTGGGAAACAGTATGGCACACCTGAGTAGAAGTACAGGATGGGATACTGCCAGTCTCCTACAAGCCAGGGTGGCATCAGAGACACGACTCTCGGCTGATTTGGAGTCTCCGCTGTCTGCCATGAGTGTGATGAGACGATGCACCAGGATGTCCAGCTGTTGAAGACATAAAACACAAAGTATAAATATACACTAAGTTGCCAAACGTTTGAGGTCACCTGACCATCAAATACATAAGTGATTCCTCTCCAAACCGTTGCTACAAATCTGGAAGCCCACAGTTGGTCTAGAATGTTTGTTGTAGGTTGTAGCCTTACATTATTCCTTCACTGGAACTTAGAGACTCCAACACTGTTCCAGCATGACAATGACCCTGAGCACAAAACCGCTGACCTCCATTATCACATGCTGGGTTATTATTAGAGTGAAAAAACACCAGTGTTCCAAAAAAAAAGTCCTGATCTTTCCCCCCACTGAACCCCTTTTTGAAGCTGAAAAAAGAAATATCTCACATTCAAGCAATGAGAGTTATACCAACTGTATTACATGTACACAAAATTTAACCCGGTTTGTTTTGGTACCTTGCAGGTGCTCCCGTCAGCTGCAGCCTCTCCGCTCAGTGTTGCATCCAGCAGACGTACGTGTTGGATGACTTCTGGAAACTGGAGGTATATCTGTAGAAGCAGGTTCTCGCACCTCTTGCTCATCACACTGAGACAAAAAAATAATAATCCGTTTCTACCATAAATTTTCAGCTTTCCCAATGAAATGACATCACATCTGTAAAATGCAGAAAATCAATAAACTCATGAACAGATATTAAGTGAACCACCAGAAGTGAGGAGCAGTTTTAATACGTTGTGATGAATTATAATTTTCCACTCTAATTAAATTTCCCGATGTGGCTACAAAATATTTTACTGCCGGAACATATAAAAGCTACAAATATTTGAGGGCAGAGCATTTTTAGAAAAATTACAAATATCAAACTACAATATTACAGGCAATGAATGTTTACATGCTGAAAACAGATAAATAAAAAGATATTAAAAGCAATCACAGGACTTTATTTATTCATGCAAACATTTATTATTTACACTAAAACGGCATCTGAACCATTTTAGCTATACGGTCATGAAGGTAATCCAGATTCAGGGGACGAGATCCAAAAAGTTCTTGTAAATGCAAAACCATTAATATTATCTAATGTTACTGAAAAACCACCTGCCAAGTTATGTATAATAAACACACACAAATCTATGGATTGATTAAAAGGGTAAAAAGTAGAAGGACATCTATCTTCAGGTTTGTTAATGTTACACTGTTACATGCACGATCGACCAACAACAAATATTTTATGCCTGATGATTTTCAGAACATGACAATATTCTATAGAAAAGTCTAGAGGCAGGAAATGAGGGGTTTTTTTGTGTGTACTGTTGATGGCGTACACTGGTGTCGTAGTGGTGTCCCATTTCTTACAGGCTTCTTTATACAACTGAGCAAATAGGGTTTAAGAGCTCAACATTAGTAATGTAGGAGTGCTGGGAAACGTACCTTTAATCTTTTTAGTAACTTTAAACTCTATGCTAACTCTAGCCGTCCGCAAGACCAAAGTCTCTCAAAACAACAAAAGAATGTTTCATCATTGTTTTAGCCCATTTTTAGAATTATTACATATTTGTTCTTTCGTAAATAAAATAAGGGTTGAGAAGATTTGCTAAATCATTGCATTCTGTTTTTTTTTCCACTGTCCCAACATTTTTTCAAACCAGGGGTTGTAGGCACTGACCACCCAAAAAAAGCGCCTTCGTGCTATGACTTGACAAAAAAAAAAAAAAAGAGCAGAAACTGGTCACTGGTCTAACCGCTGGTTCCTCTTTCATACTTTGGAGAGTAAATGTGACCTACCAGAACAATAATCAGGCTCTCAGACAGCAAAAGGATGAATGTTCGCCAAACCGACAGAAATGCTAATCCTACACAAAGCTAAAGACGGCCTCTGTGTTTTCTGTCATGGCCAGTGTGGTTACATGAATCCTTATTTGTAAAAACTTACAAGGATTCATTACCACTTTAAACAAGCTTCTCTTTAACTTTTCATTTTATAAAGCAAGATACAAATTGCTTTAAATCTTATTTCTTCCTTTCTTGCTAATGGTCATAATAAAAGAACTAATGAAATAACTACTAAAAATTTGACTTTTAGACTGGAGCAAAGAGCAATAACAAAAGCTCCACCAAACAAAACTCTGATTGTCTCTTGGGACCTTCTTCTGTCCATTTTCTTTTTTTGTTTTATTGTTAGTTAAGCGCAGCTACCTTATTGCTAAAACAGCAATGAAATGGTTAACTCTGTATTTTCTACAGCCAAGAAATCTGATCTATGGTAGGGATGTAAACTAATCCATGTTTGAGGAAAAGAAAAGTGGAAAAGACTACCTGTCGCCCCATTTCTTGATGCAGTTGAGGAGGTACTGGCAGACCGTGTGGACGTTCTGGGGGTCACTGTGGCAGCAGCTGTGCAGCAGTGGCAGACGAGACTGGATAAGAGAGCAGGAGGTCTTGTCCAATGTTTCATCGGCTTTGCCGGTGTTTTGCCATCTCAGCTCAGACTCCCACAGGATCAGATCCACCAGACTGATCAACTCATCACTTCTTAATGCCAACACAAACTTCTCTGTGCGTTTCTGGAGGAAAAGCAGTGTGTTTGTATGTGTATGAGTGTTCATTATAATAAAGTGTGTTTGTTTGTTTGTTTGTTTGTTTGTTTATATTCTACCAGAGCAAGATTCAAAAGTAATGAGATTTTTTTGGTAACCATAATATTGATAACAAGAAACACTATTATATCTCGTATCAAGAGTGAGCACTGAATCTACAGTGCCATACCTGGTTAATCTGGCGAATCTGCGACAACAAACATACAGAGGTGAGCATGTAGCTTCAAAAAATATAATGAAATAATTTTATTGTAAAACATAATTCATTCATTTATTCATCTTCTAACCTAATCAGTGATTCAGGGTCATACCCCCAGAGGCAGGGGTACAGACTTGACAGATCACTAGTCCATTGCAGGGCCCCACACACACACACACATACACACACACGAGCAATTAAGAATTACCAATTCTACTGTACATGTATTTGGACTTTGGGAGTAAACCGGAGTACTGGGAAACCCATACACGAGGAAATCAAACCCGGGACCGTCTTGTTGTGAGGTCGAACGGGCTAACCACTACACAACCGTGCTGCCCTTTAAAACATTTATATTCATAAAATTCATTTTAAAAGCTACAAGCATGACTGCTGCCTACACAGCAGCCTTGCCTTTTATTGAAGAATTGTATTATACATTTTTGTTCATTTGTAAATGACTTATAAGCTATTGCTGTAATTGTTACTGCACATCTGTATTTGATACAATTCCCGTTAATGCGGGATGAAAAGTTTCTTTCCACTGTGTTGTATTGTATAGTAATCTTACCTGGGGAATTTTCTGGTCTCTGCCCTGCCAGATGCGAGGGATGTGTCCGCAGGCCCACAGGAAATCCAGAGCTGACGAGGGGTCAACGCTGGAGACATATTAACCTGTTAAATAACCGACTGGTTTGTAGGATGTATGAGTGTGCAGCTGTGAAAGTGTGTGTGTTCACCTGTGCTCTTTAGGTTTGTTGAGTAATGTGGTGATGCACTGATGCAAAGTGCTCCAGTTGGACTGGTGTATTAGCAGTGCCAACAAATAGGGTCTGTAGGAAGGGATGGCACATAATCCAGAGCCTTTACCCTATTTTGAAACACACGCACACAAACACACACACAATATTGAACTAAAATATCCCGTTGAGTCTAGTTCCACAAATGCATAAACACACACAGACTAGACGAGCAGTAATGGCTACTGCATTACTACAATCCATCATGTGTCACTCACAAAAGAGAAAACTTCCAACTAAAGTTAGTAACAAAAATAATAGAACCCTGCTGCAGCTGAAGTTAAAATAGGGTAACAGATAGACAATCACACAGAGTCAGTCCTATGGGCAATTTAGAATCGCCAATGAACCTAACGTACATGTTTTTGGACTGTGGGAGAAACCCGGAGTATGCAGAGAAAGCCCACTTTAAGTGCAGGGAGATTATGCAGACTCAGCACAGAAAGAGCCCTTGCCTGGGACTTGTACTGGGGACCTTCTCGTGTAGTGACCGTGCTAACCACTATGCCTATGGATGAAATTACGGCTTCCAAAACAATATAAAAATACATAATACATTTAAAATAAAATTAAATGATTGTTATCAGGATATGAAGAGACTTTTAACCAAGGGTTTTTTTTAAACAAAAATCAACTATCCTGCTTAATAATACCTTGCTTAACGAGAAGAGTAATTTCTGCTGGAGGTCCGAGCACACCGAGACCATCTCTGGGTCAAGCAACTCCAGCCAATCAACTATAAGCCCAGAGTTAGAGCTGGTCCTCTTTCCTTCAGAAATGCTACACCACACACACATGCACACACACACATGCACACATGCACACAATGACATAAAAAGCCTTTATTACAACCAATCATACATTATTTTACTTGTGGAGAGAAAAAAAGTTCTGAGATAAAATCACAGATGTGTAATTATTGTATTAAAAAACCAAGCACCCATAGATGCACTGTGCTGTCAGATATTTTTAAATAAGGAGGATCTGGTTATGGCCATTTGGAATCTGTCCGTTGTCCATGTTTTCCAAATGTGACCCACCTACACTGTGTGATCAGGTGCTACACAGCTATTTCCCAGGCATGTGCAAGTGGATGGGGTAGATTTTGGTAGCCGATTACCTTTATAAAAATAAATAATCTGAAATGTCGAAACGTTAAATTAATAACACAGGGTGATGGAGCGAGCAGAATTTCTCCACAGAAATGTTTGGAAAGTCACCCCCCCTGCTTACGTTTTACTGTCTGCCTCCAGCTTCACCCCTCTTTCCTCTGACTCCTGTAGCAGCAACAAGATCACCATGGCAACAGGGCCAGCTGCGTTACCAGAGGCTCCGGTGTCCATGCCAACAGTCATAAGTAAAGACAGCAGTTCCTCCAGGTACGGTGACTTCACCTCCATTAATCCCTGTAGGACTAAAAACACACACACACACACACACACACACACACACACACACACACACACAC
>JAOTRA010000022.1:5930605-5948265 GCA_026260255.1 Pseudolaguvia tuberculata
ACACACACACACACACACACACACACACACACACACACACACACACACACACACACACACACACACACACAAAATCCAGTGCACAGTTGTTTGTGCACTGTGCTCTAAAGTTCTGGCACCGGCAGCACACACACACACACACACACACACACACACACAGACACACACAAACACACACGCTGACCTTCCTGCCTTTTCTCTGACCCAGACCCAGACTGAGACTTGAGTCAAGATGAAGTACTTGAGATTGATCCTGCCATGGCAGTGTGTGAATGCGCTGATGCCTGTGGTATCTTATTTTACAGCAAAACCTTTACGAGCGTAGAAACACCACGCAGTATATTCTTCTTACTGTGCTTGTTTTTTTTTTGGCTTTTTAATCTCTATCGATTATACTTATGCTTAGGTTCAAATCTCATAACCTTCATGCTTAACAGGTGGGCGGTTGACCACTGAAAGGCCATGTTTAAGAATTGTGTTCATATATATATATTTGATTTCATTCAAACTCTTCTAAACTAAGACAATGTGGAAGCTGTAAAGGAAAAATAACCCTCCTACTCGTCTCCTACTCGTGAACTGCACTTAATTTTTGATCCCGGTTCGATTCCCGGGCCGTGAGTCTTTGCATGTTCTCCCCACACTTGCGTGGGTTTCCTCCAGTTTCCTCCCACAGTCCAAAAACATGTACATTAGGTTGGTTTGTCATTCTAAATTGCCCGTAGGAGTGAATGTGTATAAGTGGTTTCTCATCTATTTGTGGCCCCGTGATGGACTGGCGATGGACCGCCTGGGGTGTACCTCTTCCATTCACCATATGTGCGCTGGGATAGGTTCCTATTCTAGGACCCCTATGACCCCGAATTTGAGAATAAACAGGTTAGAAGATGAACAAATAAATAGTTTGTCACATACAATGAGACCCAGGATGATTCAAGACAGAAGAAATCATAGAATTTAAAAGCACTTCTTTATTACTTTGACTACTATAATAATAATAATAATAATAATAATAATAATAATAATAATAATCCTAACGAAACTATACCCGCTCACTACCCTAATCTATTCCCTGGATAATAGTTTATTGTTAATCCTCTTTAAGGGCACCCCTGGTGGTGATGTATGGCTAGGATGACTCTAAAGGCTCCACATACTTTAGGTGGGATCTGTTTTATTAGTGGTGGAATGGATGAAGTTGGTGGTCCAGCCTCATATGTTTACCTGGGATCCAAAATTGGTAGCGGTGGCCCTGCTTCTGTCACCGCTTTCTCATGTGTTCTTTCTATTTCGTTTCCTCGTCAGTGCTGTAATGAACCGAAGGTAATCCATATTGGATATAGAGACGTGAGCTGTCTTGGCAGAAGTAACGCATGTCCATTAACCTGTATATTACAGATTGGCTACCGCCTCAAGAAAAAGAAATAAACGAGTGAGCTTTTCATGTCAGGAAATTTCTGTCCGTTTAGAAAGCATCCCTGTTGCCAGGTTACATCAGTCGCCGGTTTTCTAACCATCATCATCAACAGTTCGAGAGATTCTCTTGGATATAAAGAGTATACAATCGTAGGGTATGAAGATGTGACTCAGCACAGCTGGTTCACACTTTTGTAGTGGACACTTTTGACCGAAACCTGTTCCAGCATTCCAGGGTTCCTCTGCACTCCATAGCCAAATACTGTGGTCTGATGTCACTAAAGCCAGTATATCTGAATCAGAACAAACACACAAAAAGGAATGTGTGTGTGTTGGTCAGGTGTCCCAATTCTTTTGTCTACGTGGTTGAAAATTGAATAAAGACACTAAAGGCTGTATAAGTTAGAGTGAAACACTGACTGCACCACACCAGACCTCCACACCAGGCAGTGCAGGTGACATCAGACCACCGTGTCAACGGAGAAATGACCCCTTCTCTTCGAACCGAATTCTCTTTAACCAAAGTGACTATGACTGTTTCTTCCCAGGCGGTTCCGGGTGGTGGTGGTGGTGGTGGTGGCGGCGGGGTTTGAATAAACCGTGCTGCTGTGTGGGTCATTGGTAGCCCCCCGACTCTGTGATCTAGTGCTGTGTTTTTAGTATTCGTTTAATTGACTTTGTGTCTCTTTACACGGTTTTATACGTCCTTTACACATCTGAATTGTTCAGACCACAATCCACAGATTCACACAGCTATACTCGGGGTTTGTATTTTTCTCCAATTTGCTTCAAGTCTGCTTGGCTAAACCTGTGCTTTCACATGTTAGAAGCTTTCTTTGGATGTCGCAGGTATGCTTGGGACAATACATTTTTTTTTTTTTTTACAAATATATTATTAGCTGGTATTTGGTGTCGGTCTGCAGATCAGGGGTTTAATTCCCAGCATTACTCAAGACAAAAACCATGATTAAAGGCCTCTAATTTCCTAGCATCAGACCTAATCCAATTTCATCCCATTTTCCATAGAATCAGCTGATTTTCCTTATTTACTCCTACTACCAGTTTCTCTTTATGACTTCCAGTCTAAATAGATCATTTCCATTAAATAAACACAGAGCGGCATTAATGTTGCACTCCACCGACTCGGGTTCAATTCTGTGCTCAAATCCTTTCCAGTCCCAACCCCACCTCTCTCTTTCATCTCATTCCTATCAGTCATTCATCAATCCATCCCTCTTTCCTATCAGTAAAGGCATAACATCCTTCCCCCTTAAAAAAAGCTACACATATCAATTACCTGATCGTCTGTGACTTTTAGTGCCCTCTAGTGGCGAGCACACAAAATGCTGTGAACAAATGCTTGTGACTCCAAGACGCTGCAGATCTTTTTGGATGAACAAGACATTGTTTCTTTTATGGACCAAGAAGTTAAACAGATATATTTTTTATTATTTTTTTTTTACAGCGTAAAACGACGAGATGTTATATACATATTATAACACTGAGGGTTTTTTTCTATTACAGTCAGGAGTCTCAGACTCTGTTCAATCAGCCAATTTGGATAGACTCAGATCATTAAAACTAAAAAGGTTCATCAAAGACGTGATGATCTGCTGAACAGGGTGAATTTTCTCCTTCCAGATTCTCTGTATTTCTCTTAAATATGCTGTTCTTGACTATAACTGGGTACTTTTTTTTTTTTTTTTTTCAGAATTTTGTGTATGCTGTTATGTGGCCTTTTTTCTGGTTGAACAATTTAAATTATTTTCTATTTTACACATATATCTATTTTTTTTAAAAGTATATATTCTATACACGCTCCGTCAGTCTTTAAAGCTATGTACCAGGAACGCACATAAATGTTTTAATCAGTGCCTATAAACCTTCATAACGTTAACGCTGCTACTCCAGTTGTGGGTTCTGTACACAAACATGTTAAGGTGGAACAAATAAAGTAGTTAACTAAGGAAGAAATGGATTTATTTTTTAGCTAACAGTAGTGCAGGATGTTGTTTTAAGTACTAAAGGAAAAAAAGGCCACCCGTTGTTGAAAGAAAGGCACTTTGGCTTAGACCAGTGACATCATCCCATTTTCACCATTACAGAAATCTGTGTGTCTATTACACTTGAAAAGTTGATATTTATTTTGTTTTCTACCTTCTAAATTATTGTATTGACCTTCATTGATTTATTTTCTCTCAATGAAATAAAGTTGTGTACAATAAACTCTCTTCCACTCTGGCTGAATATAAGAAAGTAAATTATTCCTGTACATAAACTGCAGTGTCCATTTTGTACTTTTAAATAAAGCTTCTTCAATTTATAACATCTTGGTGGTTCTCATTTAAAACCAACATACATTGTAAGTATATCTGTTATTCAGTTTGGACCCCTGAGTGAGGCCCTTAACCCCAAACTGCTTAGATTAGGCTGTCTAAACTTGGTCAAACTAGAGAACCTGGCAAGAGCTTGATTAGTTGGTTCAGGGGGGTTTGATGTCCCGGTCTGGACACCCCTGGCACAGAGGTAAAGGTAGCTAATGAATACCAGAAATATTACATTTATTTGTCCAACTGTACATGAGACATAAAATATAAATGCACAAATCAAGATAATGACATTCATTCATTCATCCATCATCTATCCCGCTTATTCCCTAATTCGGGGTCACAGGGGTCTGCTGAAGCCTATCCCAGCGCACATAGGGTGAGAGGCAGAGGTACACTCTAGACAAATACATTCACTCCTATGGGCAATTTTAGAATCACCAACCAACCTAATGTACATGGTTTTAGACTGGGGGAGGAAACCGGAGTACTCGGAGAAAACCCATGCAAGCACGAGGAGAACGTGCAAACTCTGCACAGAAAGACTCCCGGACTTTGGAATCGAACCTGGAACATTTTGGTTGTAAGGTGACCGTGCTAACCAGTAAATGAGAAGGGAGAGATCTGTAAACTCTAAATTTACCACTATTGGGCCCCTGAGCAAGGCCCTTAACACCAAATTGGTAACTTAAGATAAACAACGGTTCTGGGTACAAGGTTTAAAAACACTAACAAATTCACTGATAGTTGAGAAAGCAAAATGCAAATACAAACAAACTTGACTGAACATTTGCATAAATATTCTACACTTACTATTCAGTGCTAGAGTTACAATAACTCACAAACATACAAGGCAACATTCATTCATTCATTTTCATACCTGTTTATTCCCCAATTCACAGGGTCACACCCCTTAAATTCACAGGGGTTTGCTGGAGCCTATCCCAGGTCAAATGCAAATACAGTCCATCACAGGGCCAAATATAGACACAACCTCACACACTCAAACACATTTCTATGGGTAATCTAGTATAACAATCAACCTAATGTACATGTTTTTGGACTGTGGGTGGAAACCGGAGTACCTGGAGGAAACCCAAGAGCGGAGATGACATTAAAACCTCATGTTGCAGCAAAAACCCCTCACAATCCTAAGACCCTTTTGAAGCTTTTATTTACTTTTCCATTTTGCCAAACTTGAATCAACCCCTCACAAAGCGTTTGTTTAGATCCAGAGAGGATTCAGAACGTGTGCATAAGTGAATCAATATTTTCTAAACAGTGTATGAGAACAGGGCTTTTTTTTTTACTGACCCTCAGGATGGCGTGTCCTGCATATACGCTGCAGGTGTGAATATTAAACGAAGGGAGTGTATTTTAACGCGGAAGATAAATAAGCTCAAGATTTTAGAGCTTTTTAAAAAAAAACAACAATGATCTTAATAAAATGATTTAAAACAACACAATAAGGAATAATTTCTTTACATTAGCATTATATTAACCCTTTACATTCCCCGTCATCACCTGTGCAAAGAATTAATCATATACAAATTATTTACAACGTCAAACAACAGCATTCTTTCAGCTACAGAACAGGATTTCCTCCTAAAGAGTTGAGGCAGGATGAGAGTATGTCGGATTGAGGCAGGAGAAGTTCTCTAACTGTTGGAATGCGTGAGACGGCGAGCGTGTTTCAAAGAGCCGAGGTGATGGGAGGTGTTTCCGGAATCGAGGGCTGCTGACAGAGACACTTTTAAAAAGAATAATTGGATGCTTTCTTCAGGCTTTAGAAAGCAGGATGAAGGACTGCAGATGATCAGACGGATGAAGCGACTTTGCTTGGACGGTAGAAGGGAAAAAATTATTTGAGTTAATATTTTAATTGTTAGTGATTGCTGGAGAATCATAAGGAGGATGAGTCAGGTAAATCTGAGGTTACGTAACGAGGCACTTGTTACATGTTGAATATATCTGAGATCACACACGCACGCACGCACGCACGCACGCACGCACGCACTTTAGAACTCATCGTCCGTGTCGATCAGGGTAATTTTGTCAGACTTCTTGGGGTTCTTGACAACGGCGGGTCCCTGTTTGCTGTTCTGGCTGGGCTGCACTACCTCCTGCGTGGACTGCTGTGTGTACTGCTGGTAGGCTGGAGAGAAGTTGTGGATGGCATCCTGCACCATGTCTCCGGGATTGATGGTTTCTTTCAGTCCGCTAGAGATGCTGTGCATGGGGGCAACGTTATCTGTCAAGAAATAAAACGAGTAATGAAAATCATGTCTGATCAGTGTTTCTTCATGTAACTCAATTTTCGTGTCTCATTTGAGTGTTCCTGATGAGTGTTGGGTGTGTCCCAATTCACTGGGCACAACTGCACAGATTCTCAGTCCTGCCTATTTGTACCCTTCCCGCTCATTTTCTGTATGTGCATATGAATAGTACCCAGAATTCTTCTGGTGGTGTGATGTTTTAAACCAATAAAGAAAAAAAGTGGCGGTTTTGGTGGACTTTTGGAAATCATGTGGACCAAGACAGGCAATTTAGTGTATGTAAAAGTTTCATGTAGCAACATTTTGATCAGTGAGGCTACCGGTGCTACCAATTTATCTAAGGGGTGTCGCGACGATGACGACCCAATTCTGCATCACCTAATTGCACACTTTGTGGGAGAAAAAAGGGTGTATTGTGGGTATTGGGACAGGGCCCTAGCATCTTTTTTATGTAATGTAGACAAGAGTGACAGCTTTGTTAGGAAGCAGTGTCGCAGTGAATAAGGACGTCCCAATACTTTGGTCTACATGGTGTAATACAAGCTTATACAATTTGTAGCTTTATTCTACAGAGATCATTGTAATATAGTCAGTATAGCTGAGATGAGCTCTGAGCAAGGCCCCTAACCCTTCAATAAAAAAAAAATGTTAGAAGTTGATCTGAATATGTAAATGTGGAATTCAACCAAAGGTTCCTATCAGCACACAGATTCTCAGCCCTCCTTACAAATGTGTCTTTATTAAGAGGAGAAGAAGAAGAGAAGAAATCCTGTGCTGGTAATTCCATCTGTTTGAATAGTTTTAAGCATTTCAATAACCTTTCAAAATAGAAAGTCTCCTTATTGTAACGTGGGGTTTAACCACACATGAGTTACCAAGCATTATTTTCACTTTTATGAGCAACCCCCCCCCTCTCAAAACAGAGGATTGGATTAAAAACACTTTGAACCATGTATAAGTTCGCTCTGATGTGGGAGAGAAATGAAAGATGTTACTAAAAGATTCTTCTACACAATGTTTTAGCTCTTGCTGTTGTTAAGATAAAAGAGATCAGAGCAGAAAAAAAAAAATGCTTTTTCCTCTTCTGCCCTCTAGTGGCCCACAGGGAGTCCAGACACTCTAGGGACAGCAGTGTGGAGAGAGGTTAGAAGATGTGTGATGTGCCATGGAGGATTGTTAAGTCTGGATCAGCACACTGACTGTTGGCTTCAGGCGAAAAATCACACACTCACACTTCTTCCTTTCCATTACCCAGCATCAAAAACGTTCTGATTCCACCCCGGTCCCAACACACTGATGCTAATTATGGATTTTAACAAAAAGTGCTTTTGAGTTCAATATCCACACTCGCACCTTACACCCCTTCGTATGTTCCTTGGGTTACAACATACAAGTCCCAATTCATTCAGCTTTTATGCTCTGCCTACTTATGCCCTTAATGCCCACTGTGGGTTCAAGCAGATTAATTTGACTAATTTGATCAAATTTTCAACAGAGCCCACAACCAGCAGTCCATCACCTAAACCCCTGGGCTACCACTTGAAACTTAAATGATGTGTCACATCAGCATTCAACTCAACCGAACACTAAAAGGAAATGAATCATAATACTGGTCTAATGAAGTGCTTAACATTCAGGGAGGCCACCATGTCATTAGTGCGGAGAGTGAAATGGAAATGTTCTATTCTACAGGCAGTAGAGAGAAAGAAAATACCCCACTCTCTTGAAACATAAAGCAATTTCTGGTTTTTGTTGGTTTCCTCGCCCACATGAGACCAAAGAAAAAAAAAAAAAGCTTGGCGGTTAAACAGCAATCCATTTATCTTTGCTTTTAACAGAAATGTTTTTTGTATGCCACATGCTGTGCCATAGATGTCCATGTTCTTTTTTCTAAAGTACTCTTCCTGCCTCAGAGGAGAGCTGAACTTCAACACGTTCCTCTGAACCCTGGTTTCTGCTGTTTTCAGCTACTGCATTAAAAACTATTATTCTCTGCCAGTCTCCTCAAAGACAGCTCGTCAAGACGTCAGATGGTTAGTAAGCCTACCAACCTGGAGCTTGGCTTTTCTTCTCCTGGTAGACATCATAGGTGAAGGCATAACGGAGCGCAATGGCTGCGAAGAACATCTCGATGCAGGTGATAAAATTCTGCCAGCCGGCGGCTACCGTTCCTGCACCCACCTTGTACCCGTCTATGACCAGTGCTTCTGGGATCACACCACAGCGCTCCAGGATGGCCAGGATCATACCTTCAAAAGAAGTGTGTAAATAGTGTGTTAGAATTTTAATTCCATTTCATTGGTTATCATTAGGCTTTTGATTGCCAATAGACCTACACAAGTGTGTGTCTTTTAGTAGAACATACAAAAACACAAGACTCTGTTCTGGCATGTTAATGTCCCTCTCATACCTCAAGCTCTGTTCTGCATCTCCAGTTCTGCATCTGACTCTTTAAACTGAACCCCTTTATGGATAAACTGGAACCCAGACTGAACCCAGAACAGTCAGGATTCCAAACCTCAACCTCAGTGTCTGATCTCACTCATACTATTGAAATTGAATTAACAAAAATCCTCACAGTCACATGCCTCAATCTAGTGGAAAGACTGTACAGACGTATGGAGGTTATGAAAAGTCCTCCCACAGTCCAAAAACATGTACATTAGGTTGATTGGTGATTCCTAATTGTCCATAGGAGTGAGTCGGTGTGTGTGGTTCTTTGTGGGTGGGTGTGTGGGTGTACCCCTGCCTCTCACCCTATGTGAGCTGGGATCGGCTCCAGCAGACTCCCATGACCCCGAATTATGGAATAAGAGGGTAAGAAGATGAACGAATTAATGAATAATTATGTGGTTCTAAATATCAATTACTATTTGATTCATCACCTAATCCATCTATTAACCACAATAAAACATTTTAATTAATTAGACAAACATTTACATTTAATAAAAAAAAGGAGAGAAATGTAAATAAAGACTGTTCTATTTCTATTCCAACAAAGTTTGGACTTATTGTTTACTGGTAGCTGCCAAACTGTTAAAGACGACATGAACACAAATTAGTTCCGAATTATTCCAAGTTGTTTGTGAGATCGACTAGCCGACAGTGTGTCACACAGCCAGCAATGATCGGAGATTGATTAGACTTTAACTGTTGAATGGTTTACAAATAACGACTGCTGTGACTAATGACTTAGCCAGCTGTTGTAGCCAGAGTGGAAGCTGTAGGTGGAAACAGTCTGCTGGTTCAGGTGAACATTTTCAGATGATTAATACAAAGTGTTTAACATTCAGTACAAACATCACGTGTTAATAACATAGAAGTGAGTTTGGAGAAACTTCAAATTGAATAAACAAAAAGATCCTAACAGTCACATGACCCAATCTAGTGGAAAAACTTTACAGAGGTTATTATAACAGGAAGAGTGAGACTAGATGGTACAATGATCGGGTGTCCCAATACTTTCGATTACCTAGTGTATCTGCTAAATACAAGTTTAATCAAGACACTAAAGCCTGCGGAATCAGTAGGCTTTAATCAATGATTTAACTTATGCAGTTTCTAATAAATACAACAAGAGAACAGTTAAAGTATGACCGATTAATAGGTCTGGCAACCCGTCCAGGGTGACCCCTGCCGCTTGCCCCATGTGCACTGAAATAGGCGCCAGCAGACCCACTTGATCCCGACTTAGGGAATAAGCGGGTAAGAAGATGAATGAATGATAGGTTGATTGAAAGAACTAGATGATAATTACTATATTAACTAAAAGAGACATTGAGTTTCATGTTAAAACCAGTTAAGATGCTTTAAAGTGATTAGAATAATAGTGAGGAGACTGTTTTACTGCAGCGTCGATTGCACAGTTGTTGTGTACACTCACATTGCATTTATCTATCAAACTTCATGACTAATGTAACTACAATGTAAGAGGGCGAGGTGGTGTAGTGGTTAGTACGGTCGTCACACAACAAAAAAGTCCTGTGTTCGAATCCAGGTCAAAGGGATCTTTCCCCAAATTAGGGATTTAGTGAGTTAGAAAATGAATTGCAGCCAGTCTGGATGGAACTGTGTTATTGCAGACTTTCACATTATGGCATATAAGATAAAACAACTGTTTGACAAAATTATTCTAAGAATATTTTTTTTATTGTCGAGAATAAAGTCGAGTCATAAGGCATCGTTCTTTTATTCACACATCTTCCCGTTTATTCCCTAATTCAGGGTCTGCTGGAGTCTATCCCAGCGCATATAGGGCAAGGCCAGTCCATCAAAACCCACACACACTCACTCCTACGGGCAACTTAGAATCACCAATCTACCTAATATACATGATTTTGGACTGTGGGAGGAAACCAAGGATCCTCGTTTAAACCAACCTTGCCAGAAGGAGAGGAAGATGACTGATTTGATGGTTAGAAACTTGAGCACCGGCTCAAAGGGCCTGAGAAGGTCACTGGTGGCTGAGTAGAACAGGAACAAAGCATAGAGGGCCAGACTCACAGAGACATTGTAGATGATTGTGATATAAAGGTAACCTCCATTTACACTGCAGGACGGAAACAGAATAAAAGGTTGCCATTAATTTTTTCACTTTATAATCCACATCAGGAGAATCCTATTAAATAAAATAAAATAAAAACCCACAACAACTCACTTGAAGTCTCCATCGTGATATTTCCCAAAGGCTTGTAGGAAGATGGTGATGATGGCCATAATGGGTTTGACCACACAAAACTGCAGCGTGGCCTGAAGGTCAATTTAGAGAGCAGTGTTAAAATCATACCTCTTAAATTATGTTCCAAAGTCACAAAGTTAATTATATATTTTTGAAGAGATGCAACTCTTTGCATCATTTGGTTTTTTAATCTTAATTTTACAGAAACAGGATGCTATTTTTAATTTCTCCCACTTATAACACATGATACACATGGCTGCGTTAGTTCTGCAGAAAATTCCGAAGAAAATCCACGCTAAATATCGCAGGAGTTGCAGCATAATGCAAAAATGTTTCATCTTGTGTTAGGATGGGCATCCAGCGTAAAACTCCGCTGGGAGTGATCTGATCCGCTGTGGCAACCCCTAACGGGAGCAGCCGAAGGACAAAATTTTTTTTTATCAAAACGCAGTTACATAGTTTGAACACCAGAGGGCTCGATCTGCAAACTCCAGAGTTGAATAGCGTATAAAATGAGTTCATGATGAACAGGTAGTTATGAAAAGCTGCAGAAACCAGATATTTTAGTTTATTTTGGAATCATTTCTGTCAATATTATATTTCACGTGATCTATACATTTTATTTTACAAATTCTAGATTTATGGAATCTTTTTTTTATTATTCTATTTTAAATCAACGTTACCATTTTAAATCAGCTTCAGCTATTTTATGACCATCCTAGATACATAAAATAGATATAAAAAGAATACAATAAAAAAAAACCGAATTAATGAGTTTTAAAGTTTTGCTCATTAAACTCCTTGAGATAACCTTGAGATATAATTGGTAGAGCAAAAGCATGAGTCACCTTCAAGTAAGTTTTGTAATATTGATATCAATAAATGTCCATGAATCCATCTAATATTGATTAAGACCAATCCCAGTTCTCTTTTATACCCTTATCATCATTACCCCTCCTACCCCATGGCCATTAAAACGGATTGCTAAGACGCAGGGGTGACGTTATTGGGAATAAACATATGTTGTGGGTATATCCTAAATATAAACAGCATTAAAAGCAATAAAACCAAGATTGTTAATTAAATATATTTATAAATTCCAATAAAATAATTATCAGGGAATGTCTTTGGCCGCTTGCGCGGCCCTGTTGCCACTGTAACTAAGGTTTAAGAAATTTCTCATACCCACTACGTTTGAAGTGTGGCCTGAAAAAACTTTTAAGGGATATCTGGTTCTGGCCCTTCTACCACTACATGTTTAACCAAAAGAAAATCGAGACGCCTCAAACTGTTTAAATCAAATGATGACCGAAGCATATAATTAATGATGCATTAATAATTAGGCAGCTTTAATAGCACAGGTCACAGTCATGCAAACAGATGTGAGATATCAATTATCTCCAAATATAAAGCTGTCTGCTCAGTAATAAAATGCTTGAACACAGAACCAGAAGCTGCTTTAAAAACAGCGGTTCAGTGGTTTCCAGTTCCCCATCTAAAAAACATCATTTCATAGACTATTCACAGAACAGAACGCTCAAATTCAGTTTCCATCAGCGTTATGCTTCGATCGCCCCCCTCCTTTTTTTGTGTGGCTGCTGTTTTATGACTCAGAGGAAAACAAGTTCATATGATAGAGCAGGTATGTTTGCCATGGAATGTTCTGCCATCATCAGATTGTGCCCATGGCATTTTTCCATCAACTATGAAGCTCAGATATTGGCATTTACACTCTACTGAACAATAAGCAGAGCTTCATCACACATATGGTTCTTAACCTTTAGTGACTCTCAGCAATAGAGGTAGATAAAGGTAGAATATTTAATTTAAAATTTGCAGGAGGATGTGCGGTGGAATACGCTGGGCTGATTAACCCATTTGAGAAGAAACAAACCTGTTTGCAAAATCTCAAAAAGCCGATGGAGTAACTCGTCCCAGCCAGACAGCAGGTGCCATACATACAGCTGGACCTGCGCGACAAAAAACAAGGACGTTTACTTTTACTTTTTTCTTTGCTTTATTTGTTCAATAATTACAGATAGAAATGTCTTAACACACCTTAAAAAGAAGAACCTCTACATTTACATTTGCAGTCTTCAGGATGCCATCCTTATTTGTATTTTACTCAGGTGTACTTGTTTATATGAGGGATATCAAAATATTTTGAGACGCACCAACAGATGGCAGCAGACTTCTATCCCCTTCATTCAGCAGCCCAACACTTTATCCTCTGAGCTACCACTTATCTTAAATATCTGAACCTAACTTCTGTCCCAAAACTTCTGTTTACAGGAACTAAGAGACTCAAATGTTGTTTCAGAATGACAATGTCCCTGCACACAAATCCCATGATCCCCATAAAGACATGCAAGAGTTCTGGATGTTTTGGAGTGGAAGAACTCTCATGGCCTGGTCATGGTCATTTTGTTAGCAAGTAGAATGACATGTTCATTACGACCACTGAACGTTAAGTTACTATTAGGAATTTTTAGCTTTGAAGAAGTCACCCATTCTCCTGTTTGAGGGTTTGGACCAAGTTGATAGTATAGACTCCAAGCTAGAATTGTTCCTGTATCACCCAGAGCACCATGAAATTAAAACCTTGGACTGTACCCCATACCTCCTCACCTCAATATCAGTGTCTCATACTATTGTAGCAGAATGATCTCAAATCCACACAGTCACATGATCCAATCTAATGAAACTACTAATGCAAAGTGTAAACTGTCCCAATAATTTTGTCCAAAGCATAAATATTATTTCAGTCAGTATACAATATTTGTCTATCAGTACATGTGGACAGAAAAAAACCCCCAAATTCCTCTTACAAAAAACAGATTCTTTATATTTAGTTGTAATGTAATATCATACAAAATTAATGAAAAAGCAAATATCTTAAGATTAAAAAGAAACAAATAAGACAGGATGTTGGTCTGGGATATTTAGCACATCTTTTAACTGTAAATGAGCACGGATGCAGCCAATTTCCTTTAAAAAAAAATACTAATTAGTCCCCATCTGTGTGTAAGTGTAGTGATTCTGATTCAAGACCAATAAATCCAGCTGTTCCTTTAGCGGGATAGTGCTTCTTAAAGTAAAGAGGGCTTCAGGGAGCGTTGAAAAGTCCTCAGTGTAATATTATTAGAAAAGCACAACACAGAAGAGGGAGACCAGAAAAAAACTAACATTAAAAGGTTTAAAGTAGTAGACTTGATCAGAAATCTAGCAGCCTCCTGAGTTACAGCTTTAATCAGTGTTTTTTCTGGAGCACCTGGAAATTCCAGCCGTGTGTAATCGATTAGGTGGGTCGATTCCCCAATGGGACATGGAGATTATGCTTGATGCGTTTCTGAGCTGCGTCTCAGGTAAACGAGTGTCGAGTCGAGATTTAAAACCCATGTGGTCCTGTATCACTATCTCAAGTGGAACAGACAAAGTGTGGTTAAGCAGCGCAACAGTCAGAAATGAATGAGCTAATTAGCTAGATTAGTGCATTTTTGGAACAATAAGGTGCACCGTATTATAAGATGCTATATTAATGAACGGGTATATAGTCATACATAAGGCACACTGTATTATAAGGCGCTATTCTAATGAACGGGAACATTGTCATACATAAGGCTGTGTTACTCTGAAAGCCTCAAGACTACGGTAGCTGTAATGCTCAGACAAATCAATCAAACGGTTCGGCTCTGTAGCGTACAAAAACATTTCACCGATTTTTGAGCACTTTGTACCACATAAAAATTGTCCCAAAGTCAGTAAGCACAGCCAGAATTAATATGTATGGTGCAAAGGATTAAATGGTGTACTATTGTTTTTTGAGAAAATGAAAGGATTTCAAGTGCACCTTTTAGTCCGGAAAATACGGTAAATTAAAACTCAGAATCCAACCAGAATTTTAATGGTCACTTAAAAAAGCATACACAAGTCAAAGGAAAAGATAATTGTGGATATATCGGTAATTAAAATTCATTTAATTAATCATTCATTCATAAGTAGGGCAAAAAGCAGGGGTACACCCTGGACAGGTCCCCAGTCGCAGGGCCATACATATATGAACACATGCCCTCGCTCACACATTTGGTAATTTTCACAAATCTAACTGGTTTTAAAAATGAATAATATTCTTTAAATTGTCGCGTTTAACTTTACTAAAACTTTACTTTCTGTTCTTAACTGTGTTACAAATTGATTCAATCTTTAAGCCTAAAACCAGCGTATAAACTAAGAGCTACATTAGTGATTTTACACCACCTAGTGGTTTAAAGTAAAATATGTAATAAAGTATTTTTAACCCTAAAGAACCCTATACAATAGTGCACAATGCAATGACTTTCTTTACATATCCCAGCTTAGGGAGGAGGGATAGACGTAAAGTCTGCCTGGATACTGCAACCTTGGTCCCCAACAGGGGCAGTCCTAAACCATCTGAACTAGTTACAGTTAAGCATTTAGCAGATGCTTATAGTCAGGGTGCGATTTGTGGAAAAACCAGAGGGAAGGATGTTTTGAAACATTTTTGAATCAATAATGTCCCCACCAAATATATAAAAATAATTCAACAGAGGTAGAGATATTTAGACCAAAGGGGGGAAAATCCCTCCCGGCAAATCGTACCCTTGCTTAACTACCACTGCCCGAATGTACTGAGTGTGAAACTAATACTCAGTATTAATAATTATGCAGACGAGTAACTGCATAAGTTGAAATTCAGTTCAGGCCAAGAAATGGTGTAGTCAACATGTGGTTAACGCTGATTGGTCATCAGATTCAATTGATTTTATTATCAGATTCATTCATTCATCTTTCAACCCGCTTATTCCCTAATTCTGGATCACAGGGTTTGCTGGAGCCTATCACAGTACACCCTGAACGGGTCACACATAGATGAACAATCACACACACTCACATTCACTAATATGAGTAATTTAGAATCACCAATCAACCTAATGTACATGTTTTTTGGACTGTAGGAGAAAACCAGAGTACCCAGAGGAAATCTATGCAAACTCGGGGAGAACATGCAACCTCGCACAGAAAGATCCCCGGCGCAGGAATTGAACCTGGGACCTTCTTGTTGTGAAGATTCATCAGATTCCTTAGATTTTAGTATAGAACATGGCCATTACATTGGAATTACTTACGGAATTGGTTTCCCTCGAATTTCGGCCATGATGGCACTTTCCCCACCGAGATACTCGAAGGACAGGCTGAGGAAGTTGTAGATTACAAAAGCTGTTAAAAGACAAAACATAAAAAAGCAATATTTTTGTCGTCAGCAGTTTTACAGATTCATTTAGACAATAAAGCAAGAAAACTTTTGTCAACTACATGCAAAACAGATAAAATTAAAGACGAGTGTGTGATAATCCATCTTCAGTTATTGCTTCTCTGTAAAGTATACACATTAAAACTCCTCTCTTTCTTTTTTCTTTCTCTTTTATTCTCTTTCCTTTAAATAAATTCTATTGTATCTCTCAAAATCTCTCTCTTTCTCCCACAGTCCCCTGCAATGCCCCCCACACGGTCCCCCGCAATGCCTCTCATACAGTCCCCCGCAATGCCTCTCATACAGTCCCCTGCGATGCCTCCCTCATGGTCTCCTCCAATGCCTCTCCTACGGTCTCCTCCAATGCCCTCCCCCACGGTCCGCTTCAATGCCTCCCCCACGGCCAGCTTCAATGTCTCGCCCACGGTCCCCTACAATGCTTCCCACACGGCCCCCTACAGTGCCTCCCACACGGCCCCCTACAGTGCCTCCCACACGGCCCCCTACAGTGCCTCCCACACGGTCCGCTACAGTGCCTCCCACACGGTCCGCTACAGTGCCTCCCACACGGTCCCTTACAGTGCCCTCCCACACGGTCCGCTACAGTGCCCTCCCACACGGTCCCCTATAGTGCCTCCCACATGGTCCGCTACAGTGCCTCCTCAGTGATCTTTTCACGCATTAAACATTGAAAGAAAAAAGTTTCAAAAACATTTTTAAGAATAAATAATGGTTTTAGATTTGCATTCGCTCGATTTATTATTTGTGCTTTTATGGACCACCTACTAATTTTAAGAAATTTACAGTTCATGAATATTTTATTCAGCCTGGAAAAGCAGTGTAAAATAGTTCCTGTTTGAACTGCAGCAGCTTTTATATTATTTGAGGCAGAATAATAGAATGACAGATTTGATAACACTGCGGTGAGGTTGGTTCTTTGTTCAGTGAAGAAAGATGAGAGGAACCGGTTTGGGCGGTCAGATCCCTTTTAGCTAAAGTCCTGCCTACTGGCAAACAAACAGACAGATGCTGATGGAGACATTGAAAAACAACAGGTAGAGGTGCAGACCTTCATAGCAGTCCCGAATGGAGTCGAAGTAGACGTAATACTGGTCATTGCTGATGAAGAGGAGGCTGAGCCAGGAGTCGAAGGCGTAAATGGGCACGATGAAGAGGATGCGGATGATGTAGCGCTGCTCATTCGGTACAGTGTATGACCTCAGGTGCAAGAAGATCTAACACACACACATTCAGACAAGAGCAACTCAAAAGACAAACACAACCATATGCAAGAAAACAACCCTCATCCATACACAAAAGACAAACAAATCTGAAAAACATCTACTCACTCACTCCACCCACTCACTCCCTCACCTCACCTTAAACTTTATTTTGCCTGTACATAACTGACAGGAAACTGAACAACATTAAAATCACGGCACACTGAATTAAAAAAAACCCTCAAAAAATACTGAAGGATTTGCTGAATATCATCCCGGAGGGTACAGAGGAGAAAGAAAATGAATAAAATGATGAAAAAGGGGCTAAGATGGGTAGAACACGAGAGACGGTCATTTATCAATGTGGAGGAGGAGAAGGGATGGGTGATGGTATAAAAAGCTCACACACACACACACACACACACACACACACACACACACACACACACACACACACACACACACACACAC